>OVAN01017424.1:0-10006 GCA_900406275.1 Anastatica hierochuntica
TCCATCATCAATTTTCATCCTTGACAAGTGATCCGTCACTCCATTCTCAATCTCCTTTTTGTCCTTAATCTCAAGATCGAATTCTTGTAGGAGGAGAATCCATCTCAACAACCTAGGCTTAGCGTCCTTCTTCGCCAATAAGTGTCTCAAAGCAAGGTGATCCGTGTATACTATCACTTTTGATCCCACTATATAAGAACAAAATTTTTCAAAGGCAAACACTATGGCTAAGAGCTCATTTTCCGTTGTCGCATACTTGGTTTGAGCTTCATCCATTGTCTTGCTCGCATAGTAGATCACGTGAAGTTTCTTATTCTTTCTTTGACCCAACACCGCTCCAACCGCGAAATCACTTACATCACACATAATATCGAAAGGTAATTCCCAATTCAAAGTTTGAACGATTGGAGCCGAAATCAAAGCTTCCTTTATCTTCCCAAAAGCCTTCATACACGCTTCATCAAACTCAAAGGGTATGTCTTTGCATAGAAGACTTGCCATCGGTCTTCCGATTTGTGAGCAATCTTTGATAAACTTCCAATAGAACCCTGAGTGGCCTAAAAAGCTCCGAATTCCTTTGACCGCTCTTGATGGCTCTAGGTGCATCATCACCTCAATCTTCGCTTTATCAACCTCAATCCCCTGTTTGGAGATTTTATGCCCGAGTACTATCCCTTCTTGGACAATGAAGTAACATTTCTCCCAATTCAAAACGAGATTGGTTTCCTCGCATCTCTTCAATACCCTGCATAGATTAGAAAGACATCCACCAAAGGAGTCTCCATAGATGGAAAAATCGTCCATGAAGACCTCCATACACTCTTAAATGAAGTTATTAAATATGGACATCATTCATCTTTGAAAAGTTGCAGGAGCATTGCAAAGACCGAAAGGCATTCTCCTATAAGCATATGTACCATAAGGGCAAGTAAAGGTAGTTTTCTCTTGGTCTCTAGGGTGAATGGGTATTTGGAAGAAACCCGAATAACCGTCAAAAAAGAAATAATAAGATCGATTTGCTAATCTTTCCAACATTTGGTCAATGAAAGGCAAAGGGAAGTAGTCTTTCCTTGTCGATGCATTAAGCTTTCTATAGTCAACACACATCCTATGCCCCGTTATAGTTCTAGTAGGGATTAGCTCATCTTTGCCATTCTTAGGTACCTTAATCCCTCTTTTCTTAGGCACAACATGCACGGGAGAGACCCATGTGCTATCCGAGATCGGATATATTATGTTTGCCTCAAGGAGTTTCAAGATTTCCTTCCGGACCACATCTTTTAAGTTAGGGTTAAGCCTTCTTTGGGGGTTCAATTGAGGTCTTAGACTCGTCTTCTAAATGAATCATATGTATACACAAAGATTGGGGGGATACCCTTGTTATCATCTAGTGAGTAACATATTGTTTTTTCTATACTTTCTCAATTCATTCAATAGCAATTTGGTTTCACTTTCATGTAGATTATCATTTATGATCACGAGGTAAGTAGAATTAGGACTAAGAAATGCGTACCTTAGCCCGTTTGGAAGTGGTTTCAAATCCTCCTTAGGCGCTTTAAGCTAACTCCAATCCAAGTTTTCCTTGTCCTCGCCCTTCTCTTCTTTTGGTCATGGTTCATCTTTTCCTAGCTCCAATGCTAGTACTTCATTTTCCTCAATTGGTGGAGCATCGAGTAATCTTTTATATTCCATGGCTTCATTTGAGAGGATTGCCTTTGATCCCTTTTCGTAGATTAAGGCTACTTCCAAGCCATCTTCCATGTATAGCTCTTCTAGCTTTCTGGCAAAATCATCATCAAGGCATTCGATGGAGAAAGCGGCTCCATCGATAGTTGGCTTCTTCATAACATCCAAGATGTTGAAATTCAATATCAAATCTCCAAGATGAAGATCTATCTTTCCTCCCCTTACATCGATTATGGCTCATGCAGTTGAAAGAAAAGGTCTTCCAAGGATGATAGGGTTCAAAGGCTCTTCATCCATTTCCTAGACTACAAAGTTCGTTGGAACTTCGCAATTACCAATCATCAATGGCAAATCTACAAGAATACCATGTGGATATCGAATAGACCTATCCACCAATATTAATTGGATCCTTGTTAGCTTAAAATTCATGTAGCCAAGCCTCTAAGAGACCGTCAAGGGCATTAAGCTCACACTTGCTTATAAATCAACCAAACAATTTCCAAAGGTCATATGCTTCAAAGTACAAGGCAAGGTTAAACTTTTGGGGTCTCTTCTCTTGGTCGGAAGCTTGTTTTGAATGATAGCACTACATTCATGAGTCATAACTTCCATGACGGAGTCGATTCTCTTCTTTCTTGTGATGATATCCTTTAGTACCTTGTTCACTATGGGGTTATCTTGGCACCACTCCATGAACGGTATGGTTACCACTAGTCCTCCCATATGATCTTTTATCTTTTGGTACCTAGAGGCCATAATTTTCTTCTTAAATATTCTCAGAAAGGGTAGATTCAATTCATCAATAGGAACATTAGTGTTGGTAGGTATGTAGTCCTTTTTCTTCTTTTGGCATGGAGGAGGTTTGTCCTTGGGTTCTTCCTCTTGAATCTTAGGCGCCTCTTTAGGTGCCTCTTCCTTCTCAGTTTCTTCTTCATTCTCATCTTGCTCTTCTTCATCAAGCAGCATTGGATCATTTTTGATCTCTTCTAACACGATTTCATTCTTTTTAGGCTCGGCCTCGTGAGTCCTCGGAGGTAATTGCCTTCCGCTATTGAAATTCACAGTATGAAAAAGCTCTCTCAAGCTAACTCCACACTTACCGGGTAAACTACCCGTTTGAAACTCAGGTTTAGAAGCTAGTTCCACTATTTGATGATTTATACCTTTCACAAAGTCAGAAAGATTACCGTACTTCTCCAATAACTCCACGTAATTCCCATCAATCTTATGGTCAAACACATTAAATTTATCGTTCAAGTCTCTCCTCATCTCCGCATTTCCACTCACAATTTTTTTTAATCAAGGAATACATGTCTTCTACTATAGAGTTGATAGGCGTCTTTGGAGTAGTGGGTGTTGTTGGAGTTGTAGGAGTCCGTTCTCCTAAACTTGTTCTAGGCGACGATTCTTGTGCATAGCTCCCATAGTAGCTTTCTTGAACAAAACTCATCTCCTCTTATTGATCAAAGAAGCTCTCATCGATCATTAGCTTCTTCTTCTTTGGCTTGAGGACCACTTTTGCTATCTCATTAATCTTTGTGTTCAATTCCTCAAGGCATTTACCCTCAATCTTTGGTGTGAAACCAAACTCTCTTCTCCGACATAGCTTTTAGCTAAATTCTCCACCATTTTCTCTCCTTGAGTCGCGTTCAAGCTTGCAAAATTCCCATTGCTCGCCGTGTTCACAGCGAACCGGAAGTGTTGATGAACTCCCCAATGGAAAAGTCGTAGAAGACTTCCTTGAGTGAATCTATGGTGAGGAAAATTCCTCACATAATCGTTGAACCTTTGCCAAGCTTCTACTAATGTATCTTCAATCCCTTGCTCGAAATTAGCTATGCTATTCCGGAAATTTTTAGTCCTCCGTTGTGTGTAAAATTGACCAAGGAACCTCCTATTGCATTGTTCCCACGTGGTAATGGAACAGCTAACCATGGTCTTCTCCCATTGTGAAGCTTTATCTCCAATGAGAAAGAGAAGAGGGATATCTTCACGTAGTCTCCTGGGATTCCTTGAATCTTGGTTGTGTCACATAGCCTCTCAAAGTTATCAAGGTGCTCGATGGGGTTCTCCATGTCCAAACCAAAATATCTTGCATTGTGGATCATGTTGATGAGGCTAGAGTTAATTTCGTGATGGGGCTATCTCCGGGTGGGGGTCTTATTCTCATCCTTGTGTTGCTCGTGATTGGTGTATCAAAGTCACCAATGGTCTCCTCATATGCTACCATTCCTCCAACTCTTTCTTGAAGTTGGTAATTCATCATCATTGCAACAACGCTCAAACAAAAAGAAAAGGAAAATATTTAAATAACTTGAAAAGTAAAGCTTAGTCTCAAACTTAAATGAAATCCCAAAGAAAGTATTAATCTAGAAATTGTGCTCCCCGACAATGGCGCAAAAAACTTGTTGCGCGATTATTGTTCATGCAAACAAAAGGCACGACGAAGCTTTAAATTTTGTAAGTCTATTTCCTAACAATCACATAATCCGCAAGTGCACGGATATGTCATTGTAGTCCTTTGGGGGCGAACCACAAGGAGCAAACCTTAGCTAGATAAATCTAAGCATTGGGAATACACACTCAAGCCTAATCTAAGAAATAAAAGAGGTTGCGTTTTTTTGGTTTTCTTAATAATCTAGAAATGAAAGCAAGGCAAGAAAGTAAACAACTTAAAAATAAAGACAATAAACTTAAATAATGAAAGAAAATATAAACATAAAGATGTTAACTTGAAATGAACTATAAACTAAGATGATAAACAAAGGGATGTTATAATCGATCCACTTAGAAAGATGATGATAGTGGTGTTAGATCAGGCTATTGAGCACAAATCCATGACCAAAGAAAATACTAGTCTAATCCACTCTCATGGCAATAGGTCATTTCCTTATCAATCGCATTCGCTCAACTCTCGTTTGTTGCAAATGATAAATCGATTAGGAATCATTAAGAACAAGCCCATATAGTCACTAATGAATCTAGCAAAAAACTCTCATTGGCTAGATTAAAATAGCAAGTATTTGGTTCTCCTAGGCATTTCTTCTAACACCTCTCGGGCGAGAAATGCATAAAAGTTTAGATCTTAGTTAGCTACTCTAAAACCTAGCATTAAGCACTCCAAATCCTTAGGAAACTTAAGATTAGCTATCCCTAACACCATATCACAACCTAATCTAAGTAGATCTAAACATCCTTGGTTCCATCAAAAAGACTACTCACACAACATAAAGAAGAAGAAAAAAAGGAATGTTTGATCCAAGATACAAACTTAAAAATAGAGACTCTTGATCTAAAAGATCAAGAGAGAAAGCATAAAACTCAATCTTGAAGAAGGAGAAAAGTTATAAAAGTGTTGGATATATAAAACTAGGTTAAGGGGGGGGGTATTTATAGGTGAAAGTAAGCTACTTTTCTTGTCAATGTTGTCTGGCATCGACCCATGGGTCGATGCTAGGTCGCGTTGGGCAGCAAGAATTTCAAGGGAAGGCCAGCATCAACCCAAAGTGAGCCAGCATCGACCCAGGGGTCGATGCCAAGTCTCCTTGATAGCTTGTGGCTTGTTTCTTCTCCATTTGATGGCCTCCTTTGATCCCATCTTCTTCCATTGTTTCTAGCATTTGAATCCCCTTGATTCTTGGTCATTTTAGCCTCTAGAATCCATCATTTTAAGCTCTCAAATTGATCTCCAAAGGTTGTACCTACAAATGCAAAGAAAATGATATGCATATGCAAAATGATCCTAAACTAGACACTAAACTCAAACCTATGGATTCTAAGACTTATATGCAATTTTTACAACCTAAATACATCTACAACATTAAAGAAATGAGCTTTAAAATGCATAAAAACTTATGCACATCAACTTCCCCGGACTTGTCATTTGCTTGTCCTCAAGCAAACAACAAAGATCAAATCCGGAAGCGAAGTTTGAAAATGAGAATCCAAGCCAACGTATGTCTAGAAATGCCTTCAACCAAATGTCCTAAAGAGTAGTATTATAGTGCATAAATCATGAATACTCAATGTACTTCGCCATACTCGTCACAAGAACTATCTCCAGGCACCTAAGTTAAATATCCACATACCATCTTATCCACCTATCCTTTAACATTTGATTAAGCTCATGGCGTGCGGTCTTTACTTATGGGCAAGAAGCCTCAATCCATTTGGCTTGGAAATAAAAGGGGATAGATGTTTAAAGAAGTGTTTAAAGGAGGTTTCACTCAATTTTGATGGTGGTTTTCTCTCAAGGTAGTAGCCGAACAACTTATGCATACAAAGCTATTGCTTCCACTAGGCTACAAATCCCGATTCCCATTAATTAACTACACTACCCGGATATGTTTCCCTTCTTAAAGCTCTAGAGATCGACACCCCACATGCTCTTTCTTAGCAAGATTCTCAAGATTTCCCAATGAGATCAACAACTTCCTTTTTTCGATTTTTGCTTAGCACTAAGAGACCCTTTTGTAATTCTATCAAACACTTTTCTCTTCTAGCAATTCCATTGAATATTCTCTTTAAATTGGAGTCACTATTACTAAATCAAAAACCTTGACTCATTTTCCCCTTTTTCAAAATTTCACTAGCGACTCTCTTAGCAATTCTTAATCCTTGAGACTTATGCTAGTAACTTATAAGACTTTGGATCTCTTAGACTCTTTTCTTTAAATACTCTTTCGCTTATATTTTCAAAACTATGATTGCATAACTTTGCATAACTTCTCTACTAAGAAGAATCTTCTCAAGCTTTTATCACTAAACTCACCAAGAACAACTCCAAAACCCATGTATATATTGAAAGACCCCTTCCTAAAATCTAGTTAACCTTAAAATGAGGCTAACTCTAAGGAAGCACTAGTCTTTGTCGTTCAACTTCAATTTACACGATTTTTTGCCCATGTGTGCATTTTCCAAAAGAGGCCTCACATTCAAACAATAAGGGAGGTCTAAAGAGAAAGGTTTCGATCTTTCAAGGTGGGGTAACTATTCT
This sequence comes from Anastatica hierochuntica, assembly GCA_900406275.1. Classification (NCBI taxonomy): domain Eukaryota; kingdom Viridiplantae; phylum Streptophyta; class Magnoliopsida; order Brassicales; family Brassicaceae; genus Anastatica; species Anastatica hierochuntica. Next base: position 6,683 of record OVAN01017424.1, read on the forward strand.
TAAAATGAGAGGAGCCACTTGATTTAAGAAGAGTGGTAAAATAAGGTCAAAACATAACTTAACTGTTTAGGGTTTTACCATAGACGAGTACTTCAAGGCCATAAGCAAGAAAAATAATTCCAATTAGTTTCACTTAGATGGGATAGGTTTCAAATCCAATATTCTTCAATTTTCACAAAGAGCTTCGAGAAGCCAATTCAAAGCATGAATTTTCCAAATTTCTAAATGGTTCAAGCATCACAACACTACTAATGAGGGCATTGAATTGTAAGCATGACTAAGTCTACTTACAAAGCAAGATTCTCTATGTAAAAATGCAATCCTATATGCTCTAACCACCTAAGTATTCACAAATTAATGCAAACTATATGCTAATTTTTGAAAAAAAAATTGAAATTGTTTTTGGATTATTGAGAAATTTTCGATTTTTTTGGTTTTTTTTATCACAAAACATAATTATAAACAATGCATGACTCATTATGGATGAAAAGAAAAGAAAAAATCAAAATGAAAATATGCATTAGTAACAAGGCTCCTCCCCCGGACTAAAATTTCACCGTCCCGGTGAATTCCAAGCCGTGAGATTCACCTTCAAAACAAATATCTAAAACCGAAAATATGAGATGGTATTCAAAATGTTTGTAGGTTGTACCTCTTTCTTTTAAGGTGAGCTTGGTGTTGTGGATTCTCTCCTCTTCCTCATTCGCTTGTAGGTCTTCATGTTGGGGTCGTTTCTTATGTGCTCTCTCACCTCCACCAAAGATAATAGAACTTTCGTGGCTAGTGGGGTGTTTGCTTGAGCAATGCTTCCTTCCGTATGTCCACTTCCCAACTCCTCATGTCTCGGTTGGTTATGCGCCCCAATGAGTTGTCTCTTTAGGTCTTTGATGTGTACATATTTTCATGCATATTTAGATGCATTTTAGCTTAATTTTATCAACTTTTAGATTGTATATATGGCATATAAGTCTTAGAATGCATTAGTTTGAGTCTAGAGTCTAGTTTAGGAACATATTGCATTTGCATACATTTTCTTTGCATTTGTAGGTGCAAATTTGAGATGGATTTATGGAGGCTCTAAAGATGGATTCAAGGTGGATTTGAAGCTAAGAAATCAATGAAAAGAGGAGTTAAATGCTATGGAAGAAGATTGGATCAACAATCAAAGAGGAGCTAGAAGCCACAAGAAACTGGAAAAGGAACCCAGCATCGACCTGGAGGTCGATGCTGGGTTTCGTAAGGTCGATAGTGGGTCTCCTTTACAGCTTGCTGCCAAAGGCGACGTAGCATCAACCTCTGAGGTCGATGGTGGGTCGCCTGAGGTCAATGTTGTGTTGCTTTTATCCGAAAAATACCCTTTTTAGGGATTCCTCTCTTCTCTCTTTAGTATAAATAGACATCTTATGTTCCAAGAATAAGAGAGAACTTTGGATACACTTTTGAGACACTTCTATTTTCTTTTGTTTTGAGATCTAAAGACCTTGTAATAACTATTTGTTTTGTTTGAGTGATTTGGATCTTATGTTTCTCATCTTTCTCTCTAGATCTATTCTTCTAAAACCTTGGGAGCTCAAAGACCCATTTCTTGTCTTTGGATTTCCATGACTTTTAGTGAGTAGATCCATCTTGGATTTTGAGATATGGTAGGCTAGGGTTAGATCTAAGGTTGTAATGAATGTTTAGGCTAGATCTTGGCATAGATTCCTACTAGATCTAGTTGAGTTCTTTAAAGTTCATTGCTTACTCAAAGACGCCTAGAAAGGGTTCGATGAAATGCCTGAGAGAACTAGATCTATGTTTTTCGCTTGGGCCCATGAGAGTGGATGTTACCTAGGTGCTATATGGTTAAAAGGGCTCGAGACTCACTATCACATACATGCTTAGATAGGCAACAAACGAGAGTTGAGCCTTGTAGTGTGTATAGGTGAATAGATCTTCATCACAAGAGTGGGTTGATCGATAATAAAGGAATCCTTGGTCTAGGAATAGCTTCGATCCTCTAATAAAGCCTTACCCAAGTCCATTACATCTTTAGATTGAACCCAAACTCATAACCATTGTCTCAAGATCCTATCTTTCTTTTGATTAGATCCAAGTTTACTCTTTTCTTGCTTTATTTTCATGTTATTTTGTTATTGCTTTCTTTTATGCACATTTACCATGGTTACCTATGATTTCGATTAGGTTTAGTAGAGACCCGTGACAATCCCTTACTAGATCGCCCCCTAGACTAGAACCTTTAATGCATTCTCCTTGTTTAAGTTCTACTAATATAAGCCTCTAAATCCTTGGACGACCCTAAAGTACTACGCTTGACCCTGTTCTCTTGCGGGATTGAAAGTAGGGCGATAGGTTTATAAATATTAAATTCGACCCACGTCAAGTTTTGGCACCGTTGCTAGGGATTTATGCTTTAGCTAGGATCTTCAAAGAGATTTTTAGGATTCAAGGACTAGGATTTATCTTTTGCTTATTTTATCTAATTTTCTTACTTTCTTTTGTTGATTTTCTTTGATATGTGAAGGTAGATGATAACAAGATCAAGAAGTGAGCCAAATACAAGACTTCTCGACATCGATCCAACAATCATTGAAAGGAAACACTGAAAACAAAGAAGAGCTAGGGAGAGACAAGCCCATCTAAGAAGGTTGGGTATGAATAAAGAGGTTGAACAAGAGAATCCTCCACCTATGGAGAACCCTAAACAAGAACGAATTCCCCCTCTCAATCAAGTGAATTTCGTGGGTCAAGGAAACCAAGGAAACTGTCCATTCTGTTGGAATTTTGAAGAAGAACAAGCAAGATTTGAGTTTGTTTTAGAAAGAAAAGAGAAGAACTTTAAAAAAAGATTTTGATTAAATGAGCACAAACATAGAAATGGCTTAGAGAAACATAAAAATAGAGCATTTTATCTCTCTAAGACATTAATAACACAAGGTCCACAATGATCTACATTGTGATCTCTTGAATTCGAAATTAACAAAGAAAAAAGAGTTTTGTGTTTTGTAAAATCTGGAAATGTTCTTATTGAGTTGTTAAATATGAAAATACAAAGGAGGTGTCTTTTTTAGACATTACAATGATAAAGAGATAAAAACAACAAGTAAAATGAATCTAGACTAAAAGAAGGCTAAGTGAGGATTTTAAAATCCAGCCAATCATTTGCTTGTGGTCCAACGGCTCTATGAGCTTGAGAAGGAGAGTATATTGACGTTGGAGAGGGGAGAGAGAGTGTGTGTTGTGGACCACAAATGGTCCCCCTTGTTGATCCATTTTGTGGGAGCCGAAATTCTCACTGTCAATGTTATGTGGTTCACGGACTCT
>OVAN01017425.1:0-10005 GCA_900406275.1 Anastatica hierochuntica
GAAGTAGATCAGTTCTAGATTAGAATTTGAGTTCAAGACGGTTCTTAACTGCTTCCTTAATATGTAGTTTAAGTCAACAATGAATTGTTTCCCTGAGAATACCCGATGCCCAACACTTGTTTGAATCGTCTACAACCTCGTTTGCTTGCTGTTTTTCTTTGCTCTCTTGATTTCGAAATTTGCATCATTATTAAAGACTTCTTTTTAGCTTTAGCCTGTTGTTTGATCTTAACTCTTCGTGCTACTCTTTGATCTCTGTGGACTCGATCCCGAACCACTACAATGTACATCTGTACGCTTGCAGTGTTATCTCGAGGTGAAAACCTGAGCTATCACTATCCGCTTGGGGTGAAAACATTCCATAAATTTTTTTACTTTGTGGTGCAGGGCAAGAGACAAGAGACCATCTCTTTCTACAATGCCAATACACATCAGATCAACGGATCAAATTATTACATCGGCTGAATCAGGCGCATGCTCGTTTTCTAAACTAAAGAGTGATGATGAACTAGCTCACAAGAAGAACATCAAGCACATCAACAACTCTAAGAAGAATAGCTACTCAAACGCTCATTTACCTTCTGTGGAAGGAAAGGAACGACATGCTTCACACTAGAAGTCAAACAGCTTCGCCTGCACTTTTTCTCCAACTAGACAGAATTGTAAGAGACACATTGCTAGCGCACAGATTTACTAAACATTGTAAAGGTCTACTTAGTGAATGACTTGTAAACTCGTGATAGCTTCCACTACTAACTAGCTAATGAATTCTTTGTAGGATTTTTTAATTTTTTCTGGATCTTATAGAGTTGTAATAGGAACTTTTGTGACTTCTTCTTTCTAAGGAAATAATATTTGTAGATTATCAAAAAAAAAAAACATTTCCCATCTTAAGTTGAAGTGTAAATATTCTGAACAAATAACTAGTGATCAAATGATGTAGATTCTTTTTTGTTTAAGTGCTTTTGTCAATATATCTGCCAGTTGTGTTTGGTCAATATATGATGAGTCAGTATCGTTCCATGACTAATCTCATCCCTTACAAAGCAACCACCATTTTCGCATGTTTCATAAGCTCGTGAAAATGAGAATGACATTAATGTGGCTGAGAGGTTATCAGAATTAACTCGGATGAGCTCAAGAAAATTGATACTGAATGTCATGAAGAGATCGTTTAGCCATAAGATTTTCAAAATTATTTCGGACATCGATCAATATTCCTCTTTGGCAGAAGATCGCAAAATAGTATCTTATTTTTGAGTCTTTTGGGAGACTCGAGAGCCTCCAAACTGAATAAGCCACACTTTCAAGGATCATCTTGTAAGCGGGCAACTAATCCATTCTGCATCACACCAGACTATTAAAATAAGAGGCTATCCTGATTAAAGAAAAATGGCTTGTCTTGAGTTCCATTTCAAATATTAAACCCCTCATATCATTGCTTCTGAACGGTCTATTTCACTGCATTCTAAATTATGATAGTACATGTATCGCGTAGGATAACTTAGGTCATGTAAAACCAAGCTATATCAACCTTTCAATCAATATCTGACAACGAGATGGATCCGTAAGAATCTCTCCTTCAACTAATGCAAGCTGATGATTTTGATCCATTCAAAAAGCTACTAGATTAGCACCTAAAATACTAATCTCAGTAATGATATCAACAACATACTTCCGTTGACACAAATCGATACTAGAGACATTATGAGACACTTCTATTTCAAAAAACTACTTAAAAAATTCTAACATCCTTAAATGAATTACCTTAAATGAATTTTCCTGAAAAGAATTTTCCTTGATGGCTAAATCATCATTGTATACCAAATGTGAAGCTGAACTCCATCCTTGTCAAAGATAAATAGCGAATAAACTAGAATTGATTTGATAAAATTGTATTCTTTTAAAGCATTGGTGAGTTTAGAAAATCAACATCATGCGGTTGTTGGAGGCCATGTAGTGTATATACTTTATTCTTATCATCAGTGTGAAACTCTGGATGACAGCATAAATAATTCTTCTTTAAGGCCACCACCACGTAGGAATGCATTATGCATGTCCATTTAGTGGACTGTCCAATCCCAAAAAGTCACAATTAGAAAAGCCATTGATACGTTGTCATTTTAACAACCGGTGCAAACGTCTCCGTAAAATCATCTCCTTCGATTTAATTGTTTTCAAACACAACCAAGCGAACTTTATATCACCAAATGGTGTCTTTCAATCTACACTTGACAGTAGACCCTATTAAGTTTGAGAGTGTTTTTCTCGGGAGGTAAATCTTCTAATATCTATGTATCGTTTTCTTCATGAGTAACAATCTCATACTTCACTTTTTTTTTATAATTCAGACCTTCTATTTTTTGAAAGTAATGTTATATTATAATATGAGATTGAATAACAGATAGAAAGTAGCGATGATTCTCTGGAAAATATTCACAACAAAAAAAGTCTACAAATCATATCGCAAGTATCATGAATCATATAGACCATAAAATCTTTTAAGTCTCATTTATTTTTTCTTCTGTTTACTTCCACGGTCAAGATGTACTTATTCCATATAAATCTTTTCCATACTTTGTGTGCCTTGTACTAGGAACACATCATCCATTAGTTTGTTGTCACTTGGATTATTCACAAACAGGACATAGCGTATCAATTTTGTCATAGGTAGAATAGGGGCTTGAGTAGCTTTTTCCCTTTACTTCTAATCATCAGAGATAGGGGGAAGTAAGAGGTATGATGCAAGGTCTTCTTCCATGTCACCTGCATCTTCATATTTTTTAATATCGTATCATTCTTCTATGTCGCATCAGTCACCACATGAGTGAAACCGAATTTGTGAGGCAATGTGTCAAGTTGTCTCAATGGCGCTTGCATAAAAGAGATGTTATACTCACAGAAGATAACATCTCATGACACAAAGACATATTCAATATCTAGATCATAGTCTCCATCCCTTTTTAGCATATGGGTATCCAATGAAACTGCACTTGTTACTCCTATTTGCAATCTTATCACATTCATGATTCTGATTATGAGCATAGTATAAGCAACCTATAATCTGCATATGTTATAGTGGTGGAGGTTGTGAGTACAATATCTCGAAAGATGTCTTTCCTTTCAACACATCTAAGGTGTGCGATCAATTAAGTAACCCGCAACCAAAGCACATTCTCTCCATAATTTGATTGGGAGATTAGCTTGAAAGTGAAGAGCATGTGCAATAATCATAATATGCCTATGTTATCTTTCTATCGTCCATTTTGTTGTTGCATTCCTACGCACGACGTCTCATGTATCACATCATTCATACGAAAATTCAGTAAGACAAATGAACTCACTGTTATTATCACTTTGAAATGTTTTAAACTTCTTTTCAAAATGCCGCTCAATGAGAAACTTTTTTAATTCATTTAAAAGTCTCTTGCTTGTCGGGTAACAAATATAACTAAAGAGTACGTGTATAAGCATCCAAGAAAGTTAGAAAATATCAAGTTCCAATAGAGCTGATGCTCGGTAGGATCCTCACATATCACAATGAATAAGATAAAAAGTAGCAATAGTCTTATTCAGACTTGTAAAAGAAAATATCTCCAACTTGTTTGGCACGAATACAAATGTTGCAAGTCTTATTGTCTAGAACACCATAACTAGAATTACAATGAATAGGTAATATATCTACTACCCTAGAAGAAAGATGGTCTTAGAGTTGATATCATACATCTCAAGTGAGTCGATTAATGGACCCATTCACCATTGTAACTACCTTCGTGCTCCTAAAGAAATATAATCCAAGGTATTAACTTACCCGCTCCAGGCAAGATCTTCGTGGTACGGTCATAATAATGTAAAGTTTATAAGAAATCTGAATTATACAACATATATCTCATGTCAACCGCGTGATAGAAATCAAATGACAATGAAATCCTTCAACTACTAACACTTTCTGAAGACTGGTTTTAGATTCCATCCTAAATTTTCCTCTCTTAATACTACTATCAATCTGCTATCTCGAAGCTTAATACCAATCGGAGACATGTCACATCATTGTTAAGATAATCGAGAGAACAAACATATGATTTATTGCACATGAGTCAATAATCCAAAACAGATAAAAAAACATACCCTGCACGATGTTAATTTGGTGAATTTTTTTCATCAATCATCTTAAGAAGCGTCCTTTATTGATTCTCATTTAAGGCACTAAAGTCAGTGTGATACACTTCAAAGATCCCTACAAAATGAACAGAAGTTGAGCTAGCACCAAGAGATCTAACAATATTTACCAACGATTTTTCCTTGCCCCAAGTCTTTGTTACCATATGAGTGGTATCATGATTCATGGGAGGATGATATCGAGGTATACCGAAAGAATTGTCAAACCTTATGTCTAGTACACTCACAAATTTTACATGTAACTCCTTTGCCTCGCTCGTCATGAGCACCACGATTGTATCTTACAAATCACTCTCTCGCTCTGTTCTATATACATATTTACTTTCATATGTGGATGTTGTTCTTGAGTCAAATCATTGTAAACATCATCATCTGAAGGATACAAAACTCGTGAGAGCATAGCTTTTCATGTAGAGACATATAGCTCGTCAAGTCCACGCAGGAACTCAATATTTATTTCATTCTTTCTCAAGTACAAGTTGGACGTTGCAAGTACATGAGCCACACTTGCAACTAAATATTTGGTTGTTGATAGTCATTCAAAATCATCCATTCTTGTTTAGTGAACCAAAGTAAACCTCACTCGATTGTCTCTTTCGGCAAATCGTAGCAATCACCATCTTAGCATGCTGAATTTTAGATATTTTTCAAAGAATCTTTTTTGATTATCATCTCACAGTTAACTTGTCACATCATGGTGGGAAAAGTTAGTGCGTACATTAGAATTAATTATAAATTTAATCCAAGAGACGTCCAAGAAATTGTTGGTCCACCAATCTTCAAGATCACTAGAATATTCTCTTAGTTACGGTATTGTACTATCCATGAAACCAACTTCTTTTGCGCCTTCAAAGAAAGACGATATTCTCCATCCACACATCATAGTTTGGTCATTGCGGTAAAGGTTGAGAGATTATGCTCCTTGAGTTGTCAACTAAGAAAAGTTCATAGCGAGATATGGTTTCTAAGTTGAACATTAGTCATCTCCAATGAGGTTTTGGTTGGAATCATAGAGGTTTTGTCTCTAGCGGCTACTTTTTCATTTTGAAAGTAATGATATGTCAAGGAGAGAACATCATAGTTTAAGCGAGAATGAAAAATTGTAAATGAATAAAGAAGAAAAAACCGATAAAATGTGTATAATGATCGATCGTCGCTTTAAAAAATATAAATCTTAGTAGGTTTTAGTTACTATGTCGGAAAACAGAACGTGTAACATAATTTTTGTCTGTCTAATTCTTTGATACAAGACCAAGTAGTTATACAAGAGTTTTTATACATAATAATGCTAACTTTCCAAAAACTATAAAGAAATGTACATAGAGAACATGTACATGAACACATCATAATATTCTTTTATGACCGAACAAAGAGGTTTCTTGATAATGAATCTAGACAAAAAAGGATTGACGAAAATCTTCTCTCTCTCTCTCTCTCTCTAAAAGTTCATTTCCACCATGTCTCTCTTGTGTTGGCATCCTTGCCGGCGCTGTTTAATTGTTTCCTTTTTTTCTTTTTTACTTTCTCCCACTCTCCCCTTTTGCTTCGATGTGCTCAGCGTTCTGCGGTAGGTAGTAGAATCCATTTTTATCTGATCTCAAGGCGTCTGGTTCAGACGCGGTGACTATTAGTTTTTGTTCATGGGTTGTCAAGGCCTTGTGGTCGTTTTTATGATGATAGGACGGATATTTTGGGTTTTATGATGGTAGAGTGAATTTTTCAGTTCCACTCGACCTCATTCACTCCTCCGTCGGAGACGGTCGCACAAAAGAAGGTTGAGGTTCTCTCTCCTAGAATAATGTCTCTTTTGACTGTGTGGAGTCAACTCTTTGTTCTCGACATTTTTTAGCGAGGTATCGACTCCACCTCTCGACATTGTTCTGAGGTTAAGCAATTATTCCTCCAGCCAAGTTGAGTTTTGCTGGTAAGGTTTCTTCCACGAAGACGTGTGCAATGTGATGTTGGTTTCACGTGTCTCCTTTTTCACCTATGGCTTGGCGCGGGAAGGTTTGGTGGTTGTTGTGCTCTTTGGTGTCGTCTATGGCACTAAGGTTGCAACTGACAGGTAGGCTCCTTCCTTTTCCTCAATGAATTTTTCTTTTTCTCCTATCAAGGTTCCTCCGCTCTCTTTGGCTTGATGTATCCATAGGTCTTCGGTGTGCCTTTCATTTTAAGAAGCTTCTAAACTTATTTTAGGTTCTTGGAATCGGTGGATGACAAACTTTCCATTGCTTGTGGTGGCCAATATGTTTTGGGTTTTTTTTGAAGACTCCAACCATTAGGCCTTTCAACATCCCATTGCTTTTTTCTTAGTCGGTTGACTAAAGAGGTGGTCGTGGTCTCTTTCATTTGCTCGTAGAGATTTGGTGCTTTTCAGGAGGTGTATCAACTCCTCTCTCGACCCAAATTTTAAGTCAAATTTTTTGGTAGCATGAAAAATTAATTGCTCAGATGCATTAGGACTGTGCAATTCATTTAAATAAAATTTCGCATGGTTCGTATCTTAGAGTGTTGTCGATATTCACTTGGTTCATGCCAAGGATGAGTGTCGTCAGTCCTCGCTTTTTCGTGCGAATGAGTGTCGTCGATCTTTGTTGGGCTCGTGCATTCGGGTGTCATTCGGGTGTCATTAGGAGACTATGGTTCGTGCTCTCTTGTATCGTTAGATCTTCTTACTGCTTTTGTTGTTTTCTTGATATGTTGATTTAGCACTAAATCTGACATCAAATCTTCTTTGAAGATTTTTAAATTCTTTTTTTGATTCTTAAAAATCCTTAGCTTTGTTGAGGATATGTATCTAAGTTCGTTTAATTTAATGAAAATTGACATCTTATTTTAAAAAAATCTAGAGGACAAGATTCCTCCAACAAGTTAAACTTTTGCAATTTTGAATGACTATATATGATAATTTATTTCAAATAAATAAACTTTTTTGATAATTCGGGGTAAATCTCATGCCTTAATTGATCCAGTACTGATATGGGGTGTCCAGAGACAACATGTTGTAGTTCCTTCTGGCAGCGTTCGAACTCGCAACCTGTCACCAGGAAAGAGTTCATCATTTATCATTGGCTACGTTAGTTTGGACTCAAATAATTAAAATTCATCCAATGATTTCAGAACAATATAAATATATATTGGTGTTGTTCGTTTGGCAGACGCAGCTTCCTGCGGCTGCGGCTGCGGTTGCGGTTGCGTCTGCGGCAATCTCGTTTGAATATTGTTCGTTTGGCAGACACAGCCGCAGCCGCAAGAAATTTTTTGTTTAAAAGACGCAGGAAGTTAACGCAGCCGTAGAAAATTAACGCAAACGCAACCGCAGAATTTTAGACACAGACGCTGATAAAATCAGCATTCGCCGCATTTCGCAGCGTCCAAACGCAGCGTCTAGGCACAATACCGACATTAATCAAACGGACAAACTTTTATGTAAAATATAGATGCAGACTGCGTCTGTCAAACGAACAACATTATTGTGTGTATATATGTAACTGAATTCAGTCGTTGTAAATATATATTGTGCGTATATTCAAATTTGAAGAATTCTGGATATCAATTGACGAAAACTTGGATTTTGTCTTTTTTTTATAACTTTTTTGGTGAGTAGAGAGTTTTGTACCTTAGTTTCACTCCGCATAACTCTTTTTATTAGCAAAACATTTCATATAGTTTTATGGGAAAGTAATTCAGTAAAATTTAGTTATAATCGCGGAAACTGTAATTGTTTTGGCGAGTGATTTATCTACATAAGGTTATCATCTTCGCCAAAGAGGTTGTAAATAATAAGTGCCTTATTCTTTTGTTTTTTTTTTCGTCAACAAGCTATTCATTTTTTTGTGTTATTTTGAATCCTTATATTTTATCAAATCTAGTATGAAAATATCAAAGCTAAACGGAAAATGCCAAAAAGCATGAAGCCATGTGTGGTCTTTGGAACATTGATCTGGCAATCAACAAATGGAGTATTCATGAAGGTGAATCTTTGGAGTTTTCTTAGGCTCCCGAGATTAAGATGAAATTCTATTTAGATTAATTTACAGAAATACATTTAAAAGAAAAAGAAATTTTACATTCACACCTGTCTTTTAATGGTTCTCAAATGTATACCTCCTATTTGCACAAATAGGATTTAGGGTTTAAGATTTAGTGATTAGGGTTTAAGGTTTAGCTATTAGGATTTAAAGTTTAGGAATTATGGTTTAGGGTTTAGGGTTTAACGTTTAGGGTTTCTTTTAGTATTGGGGTATAATGGTCTTTTTTATTAAAAAAGGAGGTGTAAAAATAAAATTTTTTCAAACAGGGGTATTTTTGAAAAACAGACAATACAAAGGTGTATTTTTGTAAGTCTCCCTTCTATTTATTTCTTTTGACTACTGATGAAACTCTTATTCGCGATCTTACCCTCTGGTTAATATTATTGTAATGGAAAAATGTCAAACAAATATCCGATTTTCACTTAAGCTATTTTAGTCTCTAATTTTTTTTTATAATTTTTTATTTTTTAATTCTAAATTTTCGTTTACCAATTTAAAAAATTCCAACGAAAGTCCATCGTTAAATCTTTATTAACATTCGATAAATCCAAAAACACGTTGATTAGAAAAACTCAAAAACGACGTCGTTTTATGTTAAACCAAAAAAATGAAAAAAAATTACTAAGCGAAGACTCAAACCGCCTAACTCTTACACCGACCAAAAATTACCAACTTGATTTTACTCTCATCTTACATTGTTTACCATAATAATTTAATAAATAAATTAATTTAACTTAATAAATCAATTAGTTTTGAAATTAACAAAATAATTGAAAAAGGAAAATATGTTATTTTAAAAGTAATAAATTTAATATTTAGATTAGTTTAACAATTTAGTAAATAAATTAGTTTTGAAATTCAATAATTTTAATTAGTTTAATAATTAAATATTTTAATAAATAAATAAATTAGTGAATTTCAAAAAAAAATTATTTATTAAATTATTAAAATAATTTATTTATTAATTTAATTAGATTTAAACTAATAATTTATGGAACTTATTTATTTATTTATTTATTAAATTATTATAATTGCGGAACCAATTGCATATAATGATGTGCGGATAAAGAACTAATAATGAGAGCTAACCAGCCAAGTTGATAATGTGTGCCTGAACAATGTATGCGGTAGACGGTTTGGGTCTTGGTATTGACATCTAAAACGGCGTAGTTTTGGAATGAATATATGTTAATGAATATTTAACGATTGACTTTTGTTTGACTCATTTTAATTTGGTCAACAAAATTTTAAGATTTAAATGAAAAACTTTAAAATTTGGGGATTAATATGGTTTGGGTTGACAAACAATGTCCTCTTCAAAACTTTTGTATCTCGAAATGTCCACCCGAAATTTCACCCACAATCTAAAACCCCACCATCTTAAAGTTTCCAATCTAGTTCCACATTAAGATAAAGATCTATATCTATAACCACATGAATGTGATTTCCTAAGACAATCTCGCAACATAGCACGAATATTTATCTATTTTGTGAAGGAATTCACAATGATTTATAAATATATTTACGAATTTAATTCCCAAGAACCGTGCAAATTATTGACTTTGAATCTAATATATGAGTATCGAATATACCTGGAAATTACGCAGCAGAAAGACGATCTGAATTTGGATCGAGGTTAGTAAGCACTCCAAGCATCCTGCCAATACCGGTATCCACACATACACAAATTGGATCAGATCGGGTTACTAGCGCTGCTGAAATCAGATCTCAAATTAGACAAACAAATTTTGTCTCTGTTTTTTTTTAGAATTTAGTCTTTTTATTGTATCCT
>OVAN01017427.1:0-10003 GCA_900406275.1 Anastatica hierochuntica
TCTCGAATGAAAACCGTAGTAAAAACCGATAAAATACGAATACATCAGCAACTTAGGTCTCGAACGAGACATTCTCTAGACTTAAGTGTCTCTAATATAAGCCATGTAAAGACAAAGGACAAAACTCAAGGCACCTTTACACGAAGCCAAATTTGGGAGGCCTTGAAGCTCGATTTTACTCATTCGACAAAATAGTGAGGTAGTACTATAAATAGTTGTTTTTAACTTCTATTTTGAGGAGAGTTGTTTAGGTTTTAGATCGGATAAGTGCCTAAGAAATTAGGGAAGACACCAGTTGGGGTTGTGCCCTTTATTAGCCTCCAAATGATCCATTTCATTTCAATACATTTATCTTTCTATCATTGTTCTGTTTTATCTATCTTTCTCCCTTTGATTTGATATGAATGCTTGTTGTGATGATTGATTTTGTGTTTAAATGTATTTGATCTATTAGTTTGCATGTTAGGCAATAAATTACAAGGAGTCGATGAGTTTGCTTGAATTGGATTACTAAATTATTAGGTTTTATCAATAACGTTATTATCTCTGCTTGAACATTAATGTTATTTGCTTGCTAGGCCAATTTTCGGGTAGATCTAAAGTAGTATGCATTCCAAATACTTGACATACTTCTGGAACTAGTATTTGATGAGTCTTTCTAAGTAGGCAACGAAAGTGGATCTATTTAGAATCATGAACAATCACCCTTGATCAAATTAATGCACGTTTAAGTACTACAAGGTCGTTCGAAATATGATGGCCCTTGGTGATTAGATATAGGATCCCAAAACTCGAAAGTGGAGAGAATTTACATTCATGGTTGGTTCTAGACCGAAGCGTTATGCCCCTAGTCGAGTTTTAATTCTTTCTTTTTTATTTTAAGTCTCTGTTGTTTGATACATATCATATCATTGATCTATCCTTTGTAAAGTGGCATGTAGAGTATGTTCATTTGCATTCATAAAACCCTAAAAAAAAATAAAAATGTGACAACACCCTTGAGTATTTTGTTCTTAGCTTTGTATGAAATCATATAAGTTCTAAATGTGAATAACTAGTCCCTGTGGATTCGGTCCCTAAGTATTATTGCAAATGTTGTACGCTTGCAGCTAGGTTTTAGTTGGGTATAACTTGACCCTACATCAAATTTTTGGCGCCGTTTCTGGGCAATAAGAATGTTTATCTTACAGTTTAAATCTAAGATTAAGTCTAGGAAAACTTTTTGGTTCTTTTCTTTCTTTTAAAATTTCGATATTTAGCTAGAAATTTTGATTTTCTTTATAAACTTTTGGTTTGCTTTTTCTTCTAACTTTATTTAATTCTTTTAGGATATTAAAGCTTAGAATTTAGATTAATTTACTAATAATTTTGTGCCTCCCTTTTCTTTGTAGAGAAGAACACTTAGAATTATCCTTTTTCTATTAGGAATTTGATTTTTCCATTCTACTAACTTATTTATATGTTTCTCTTGTATTTTAAAGAGAAAATACAAGAAACCAGAGCCAAATTTTGAAACCCTAAACCTCTATATATCCATGGAAAAACTTTTTTGAAGGACCTAGCAACCATAATCCTCATTCAATCGAGTTCATGAAAGATACTTAGTACTATCCTCATTCTTATCAGTTAGAGAGACACTATGTTGAATGAGAGATCAACCATTAAGAGAACATGATTGGAGGTGAATTACAAGCCATGAATTCACTCAAATATGATGGTATCTTGATTCCATACCGCTGGAGAACTCAAACGAATCTCACCAAAGAAGATAGGCACTTCACAGCCATGAAAGGAGATCCTTGCAACGAAATCTCCAAAGTTCTCTTCCCCATGAGCAACTACAATATCTTTCACAACTTAGCACTCCAAGGTTAGATGTATCACGTCCTCTATATCATTCTCTAAGTTCTAGCACACCCTTAAAATCTCTTGAGGTCAAATGCGAGCAATTGACAGAGCAACTTCTCGAAATTCAAGGCCAAATGGAGCAGAAAATTTATACAACAATAGACAACCAGAACTTCATCCTTGAAGAGAGAATTGAGAAGCTTGAAATTATGTTTCAAGGATTAGACATTCGTCTAAATCACATAGAAGAGGTTGTTACAAGAGCTATTCAAAACTCTTTTCCCTAAAAACATGAAGAAACCCAGAAGACGATTAAAATCGCCTTGAAGAAAGCTGAAACATAAAATCTATGGACAAAAGTCTTAAGTCTTTGGTTGAGGACGTAGAAACTAAGAAAAGGAATTGTACTTTGAATTTTAGGATCTTAAATCTTAGAATCAAAAGGTTCAAAGACGAGCTGGATGAGAAGATCAAGGAGCTGGAACACAATCTGGAAAAATTGGTGTTTAGTGCCAATGAAACTAACACAAGGATGGAATATGACCAGCAAGATGCAAAGAAAAAGATGGAAAGAATGGATCACGAAACCCATGATATTCGTGACATCAAGATCAATTTTGATCTCCTATGCTCTGATCTCAAAGATATCGAGAAGAAAGTAGTGGAGAATGAAGAAAACTCCACTAATTTCGTCAACTAAGCCTAATGACATGAATGGAGAGGTCCTAGCTTTTAATTTCCAGTCATTGGAAAATCAAACATCGCCTCAAGGATTAGAACCAAGCACGCCTTTTAAGATAACAAGGATCCGAACAACTAACCGAAAACTAGGTCTCGATTTGAGCACAAAAACGAAAATGTCTACTTGGGAACAAGAAAAACCAAATTCTTTCATTTCAAGGGAGAATTGGAATGAATTTCTCAAGATATCTTGAGAGCTACCAGATGTTCTGACACTTGATTGAGCATGGGCTACTCAACGGGAGCTCAGGAATTGTTTTGAAAACAAAATACAAGACTTGCACTTCACAGAAGCAATGTTTAACAACATCAAGGACCCTAGCAGACGTTTTATCACACTCCATACATTGGAGGATCTAGGGTTCTTCATTATCAAGTGTTCAATCAACAAACAAGTGTTTGAGAATGCTTTATGCGATTCTAGTCCTAGAGTGAATATCATGCCAGCACATATTGCAAAACGGCTTGGTTTTAAAAACCTAAGGCCTTCGAAAATGTGCATTATATTCGCAGACGGATCGATTAGAAGACCTGTAGTAGCACTATGAGGAATCCATTTAAGAATTAATAATGATCTTGTACCCACTGACTCTCAGGTAGTTGAAGTATCGACGAAGCCTTCGTCAAGCTTGATACTTGGAAGAAGCTTTATTGCAACTGTAGGAGATGTTATGGATTGGCCAAATGGAATAATGCACTTCAATCATACTAACAAGGACCTTTTTCTACAAGATAACACCTAATGGATATCCAGCAATGGAAAATCGGTGTCCTTAATCTATTCAAAGAGTTACATTTGAGGTAAAAGCACAAGAACGTGAGGAGATTTCATCTCAAGGATCAACAACAAGAGGATGGAGATTAAACTCTCCATTGAGGCATCTTCATATCTAAAAATGCCCAGGAGTCGAGCTGATTGACTATAAACAAACGCTTTATGGGAGGCAACCCATGTGTTTTATTTCTTTAGTTCATTTGATTTTGATTTTTAGACTTTGATTTTAGGAATATGTTGTTTAATAGTGGTGTTATAATTTTTGAATTAATGATTTTAATGTCTTAATACTTTATTTTTCGTCGGATCTTACTTTGGAAAGGAAGAAAAATGGAGAAAAATTAATCCAGTCATGTTCTAGAGGTTCGAGTTTCGCACTGGGTCATGGAACCACAACACCGGGTTTCTTCAAAAAAAAAGGCCTCGACCGGTGTTGGGACCTATGTGTCTCAAACCGCACGAAGCCATAAGGCCACAGCACAGGTCGGGAAGGATCTGGTTTCAAAAATCGGTCCTACAAGCTCCGCCACCCGGTCTAGGCTCCAAAATAGCCTCGCCTCAAATAAAACTCCCGACCAGCCGTAACTCTTCCCAGCCTAGCCAAACCCTAGCACCGGCCCACGGACCACCCACAATCGGCCGCCTCCCCTTTTTTGCCCTCGACCGGTCTCATCCTCCTTTTTCCCCAACAGTCTGTGGCTCTTCATCTCCACCACCGGTCCTGACATCTCCCACGTCCAAACCCGGTCCTATGACCTCCTCCAATGGTACAACCATTCCCCAAGAACTTTCCTATCTGACACACATTTACCCCACCCGACTTACCCATTACCCATATGGGCGAGCATATGGCTGGGAAAAACAGTTTCAAACGTCCGTTTTCACATTTTCTTGGCCGAATCATGCAAAAGTTCAAATCATTCAAGATAATCACGTCGAATCAACATATATTCACCATTAAATGGTGATTTTCAAGGTTGGAACCTCAAGAACACAAGGATACACACTTTGAGCTACAAGGAGCCTATACCGAGCACATTTTACCACTTAGCCAATTAATTACCGGCAAGCGCGGAATCAACCAAGTTCTTTCCAGCACCTCACACAGGATCAAAAGGACATTTCAATGTTTGAAAACCTCCTTAAAGACCCTAAAACAAAAAGGCGTGCCTATGGTGCAAAAATTGCAATAGATATAACATTAAAGGAGCTCCAATAAATAATTTCAGTTTCAATACATGCCAACGAGTATTGAGTTCAGAATGAAGACTGCTTTGCAGCTATGAATGATCCATTTAAGGCAGAGTCACTCCTAATCTATATTCAAAGGCTAAAAAATGCGATCAAATAACGAAGACCACATCCGGAGAACCTCAAGTGCAATCTAAGACAAACCAACTTCCACGCCACTTGTACATCATCAAATACTTTCATAAAAACATGAGAAAGTGGTTGGCAGCGATTTACATCAATTTTTGTGTCAACGGGACACGAAACTGACGAATTCGGTTCTTTAGAACTCTTATCCAGGAGTTGAACCAAGTCCTAATGCTTAAAAAGTCTGGATAAAATAGGAATTTTATGAAGAATAACCCAAGGAGATTTAGAAGCACTTATACTTTATTTGGGAGCGCCGAATTGGCCGGAAACCGAAGAAAACTAGGCCAAGACCAAATCAAGCTCTGCTAAGCAAACTAATATGTCAAATTTCCAAACCAATAAAATCTGAATGTTTTTAAAACAAAAAGAATAAAGAGATTGATTGAAAAAATAAAATGATACCCTAAAAAAGTAAGAGAAATCGATTCTCAAGAGGCTGATAGAAAAATTAAATGATACCCTAGAAAAGTAGGAAACAATCAGCCTCTAAAACATATTTAAATGGGAATAAGAAACAGGAAAGGAATCGATTGTGGGTTGAAAACTGTTAGGATCATGATTGAGTTGTGTATATGTGTTCTTTGATCGATAATTCCTCGAAGAGACCGCACCCTGTAGATTCTAGGGAGTGGTGATGGAGATTTTGGGTCATTCTTGTTGATTGTGGCTGAATCGGGGACGTTGTTAGACTTATCGTGATTACTGAAGGTTCTATCTAATGTTGACTCTGGTTTAGTGGATCACAATAGTGTGAGTTGTCAATCATTTCAGAAAGTAAAGATAAGTTTCAAAGTTTTCAAACCTCTTCTTTGTTTTATATTTTCTTAGCTCGAGGATGAGTTAGAAGCTAAGTCCAGGAGAGTTGATAACATCATTATTTACCACTTTTCCTTAGGATTTTATAATGTTTTTTGGTGTTTTTATGCAATTCTTAACGATTAGACATAGTTTTCCTATATTTGCGGTATTTCAAGTCATTTTAGGTCAATCAATATATTGTGGAGCATTGTGGAGCTAAATGGATCAAAGCTAGTTTCTGAACAGTTTTTGAGCATCAGAAAAATTGACCAAGATAAAGGCCTTGCTCTTAATGGATTTCGATGAAACTTGGACATGAGTTGCATCAAGGGGGTTTCAAATCATTCTATGTTTTGGATCAAGAGTTGCATCAATAATATAGAAGATTCGTCCAGCTGTCTTGCAAATAAAAGGTGCAGACAAAGACCAAAATGAAAGGAAGGAAACTTGGGTCTTGAACCATACATTCTCTAGTCTCAAGTGGCTCTATTCAAAGCCTTTTAAAGCTCAAGGACTAAACTCAAGTCCCCTTTACACGAAGCCCAACATTTGAATGTACTAAGGTCCGATTTTACTCATTTTACCTAATAGTGAAGTTGTACTATAAATAGTTGTTATGTAAATTTTAGGTAGTGAAAAAAATTAATATTTTATTGCAGTATTTTTACAAAAATTTTCCTCCTTAGTTAACAAAAAAAATGAGGCTGAAATGGTAAAACATAATTTGGGTTGGATATCAAAATTAAATAATATAGGGTTTTAGGTTTTTTTTCAACCACACATTAATCAAAAGTTGCCTTCGAAATTAGGAAACCAATTCGGAGGCGAGGTCTCTACAAATATAAAATCTTGAGAAAAAGTACGGGATCCTTGAGCCAAATTGTCTGCTTGTGTATTCGCCGTGCGCGGGATGAAAGAAAACGAGAAACTGGGAAGTGTTCGCACAGAACGTGAAATTCCTGGAGTTGTGCATGGAGGGATGGCCAATCATCCGGGTGTTGGGTAATGATGAGGAGGTCCGCATAATCTGTCTGGAAGGTTTGACAATCAACTCTGCGGTTGTGAAGTATTGACATCGACCATAGAAGAGCTTCGAACTCTGAATGGAGTGGTGAAAGACTTTGTCACTGCCCTTGGAAAACTTTTTTATTTCGTGCTTTCCATATCAACCATATTATCCATGGGAACAAATCATATCGCGCCCAATCCCTTTCCCTCAAAGTTTTCTGCCAAAAAAGATAGTCCATAGTAGTGTAGATTGAATTTGATGGGAAGGCCTCCATCCTTTCCGGGTTCCTACATAAATCCCAGATTTGCCTAATCGAGGTACACTCAAAAAAGACGTGCTTAATTGTTTCATTAACACAGCCACAACGTTTACAAATTGTATCACATCGTACTCTCCTATTAGCGAGCTCTGTGGTTATTGCCAAACTCCCGGTAAGAATTTACCAAAGAAGGTGTTGTACCTTCAACGGGCAATCTATTTTCCATGCGAAAGCTTTTAGAGCTTCAAAACCTGGACCCCAACCATTGTTATTAATTTGAGCTATCTCGACTAAATTTAGAAGTTTGTAACCTGATTTAACCGTATATTGACCCGATCTAGTTTAGTGCCAGATCAAACCATCATGTGCAAAAGTACGACTAGGAAGGATACCTCGAATGAACCCTATATCCTCTTGGTTGAAAATTTATTGTAATAGTGGTAGGTACCAGTCTCTCGTCAAAGGATCTATCAATTGTTGAACTTTCATCCTAGGGTACCAAACACTGCCCCGACCTCTTGCCGGTCGCAGTTTGATATCTGGAATCCACGGATGATGCCATAATGATTTGTTCACTCCATACCCTATTCTTATCCTAATGCCCTGTCTAAGTAGCTCCTGGGAGGAATATATACTCTTCCAGCCGAAGGAGGGCGAATGAGGTTTTTTAGCATTTAAAGGATGAACCTTCCTTAAATATATGCCTCGTAAAACCCATGCAACCAAAGACCCGGGAAACTGAGTTAGCCTCCATAATTTTTTAGCCAATAAGGTCGTATTGAAATCCTCTAAAGATTTGAATCCTAAACCTCCATTCTCTTTATGGATACATAATTTGTCCCATGCAACCCAATGGAGACTGCGGTTACATCCATTGGAGCTCCACCAAAATTTTGATATTGCACTGGTTAACTTTTTTTTAGCACTTGGGAGATCTTGAAACATGACATTACATAATTGGGTAGCGCTAGAGAAACTGATTTAATCGGAATCTCTTTGCCCCCTTTTGAAAGAAATTTGGATGACCATCCATTAATTCGGTCGCCCAGGCGCTCTCTGACATAATTAAAGATCTGATCCTTGGATCCTCCCAAACTTTCCAGGATCCCGAGGTTGGTACCCATTCCACCTTCCTTCGTGATGCCAATAATATTCTTCATTGTTCCCTTGGTTTCGTCGGCAACATTTTTTCCAAACATGATCGATGACTTATTAAAATTTATCATCTGTCCCGAAGCTGTCCCGTAATCCCTTAAGACGTCCAGGATAGCTTGACACTGCATTGTGTCTTCCTTACAGAAGAAAAGGCTTTCATCAGCAAAGAGTAAATGAGAAATGGTCGGGCTGTGTCGTGCTATCTTGATCCCTGTTATGGCATTGTCTATTTCTTTCTGTTTTATTAGCGATAAGGACTTCTGTGCAAATAATGAAAAGATAGGGTGATAACAGGTCACCTTGTCTTAGTCCTCTCCGTGGCATAATATTCCCTGTAGGTTTACCATTAAAAAGGACTTTGTAAGATACCGACCAAACACACCACATTAACCACGAGATCCACTTCTGTCCAAACCCCAGTTTCCTTAGGACTGCTTCTAGGAAAGACCATTCAATACGGTCATAAGCTTTACTCATATCCGTTTTGATGGCCAAAAAGTCATGCCGACACATCTGGTTAGTGCGTAAACCATGAAACATCTCCTGGGCAATCAAAATATTATATGTTTACAATTGCTTGCAACAAAAGCCAATTGTGTCTCTGAAATAACATGCAGAAGAAGTTTCTTTAAACTCAGACACAACACTTTTGAAATAATTTTATAGCTCACATTACATAAGATGATTGGCCTTAGTTCTGTCATCCATTTCGATTTATTCGTTTTTGGTATAAGAAATATATTTTTCTCATTCAGACGTGCATCGAAACTACCGGTTATGCAAAAATCCCGGACCAATTGAACAATATCGTCCTTTAGAATCCCCCAATAGCGTTGGAAAAAAAGCTGTCATCCCATCAAGCCCAGGGGCTTTTTCAGGGTGCATAGCAAAAAGTGTCGATCGTACTTCTTTCTCCGTAATGTCCCTAGTCAAAAATCTTGTTCATATTTTCTGTAATAACAGGTAAAACATTCTCCAAGACCCTAGTATAATCACCCCTCCCAGAAGGTTTGAATAATTCAATAAAATAATCAATCGCTATGTTTTCCATTCCATCCGGGTTTTCCTCTTTGTCTCCTTCTGTACTAAACAAACCAGCTATTATGTTTCTTGCACGCCTTTGTTTGGTTGAGACATGAAAAAAATTTGTATTTTTGTCCCCCTCTTTTAGCCATAGATTCCTATTTTTTTTGTTTCCAGTAGATCTCATCTTCCTTATAAGCTTCGTGAAGCTTCTTTTTAATTTCTACAATAGTATCCTGGGACCAAGTCATCATTCTGAGCTTCCTATAACTTTTCCTTCAGGAATTGAATCTTCTCCTTTCCCGGTGGGATATTGTTCTTTCTCCACCATGAGATTGAATTTCTACAATTAGAAATTTATCCACAAAAACTGGGACCCTAAAATTTCTAGTTCTCTGCCAGCCACCCGCTATGGCCTCTGCAAACCCCTCTTTTCCTATCTATCTCTTATCAAAACGGAAATTCCTGTAATACTTTTCCGCTTTATAATTTGACTTTAGCAGTATTGGTCGGTGGTCAGAAACGATATGTGCTAAATACTCCACCATGGAGTGGTTGAAAATAGCATGCAATTACTTATTACCAACGGCTCAATCGAGTTTACACTAGACATTCTGTTTATTGCGTGTTCCTTTCCACGACAGTTGGTCACCGGCACATGGAAATTCCATCAGTCTACAATGACTAAGCATTTGGTTAAAAGGAACAAAAGATGCAGCGGGTCTCATTTTTCCGCCTTTCTTCTCATGGTTACCCATTAACTCATTGAGATCACCTATCATCCACCATGGTGTAGATCTATTCGATCCTATCTTCTCAGGGTTTTAGGTTATTTAGTGCAGTTTTTTGTTGTTATTAATAAAACCAACATCATTTCAACAATTATATATATATAATTAAATGTATTTAATTTTTAGGATTAAAATGTTGAAAATATTACTGAAAATAAAATAAAAATATTACCTGAAATATCACATAAATTACATCTAATTTTTAGGATTAAAATATATATATA
>OVAN01017428.1:0-10003 GCA_900406275.1 Anastatica hierochuntica
TCCCTAGTCTATAATTTGAATCAACAATGAATTGTTTCTCTGAGAATACCCAATGCCCAACACTTTTGATTGTTTTACAACCTTGTCGTTTGCTGCCTGCGTTTCTATGCTCTCTTGATTTCGATTTTTGCATCATATTTAAAGACATCTTTTTAGCTTTATCCCGCTATTTGATTCTACATTCTTCGTGCTACCTTTGGTCTTTGTGGATTCGATCGCAAAAAACTACAACGTACATCTGTGCGCTTGTAGTGTTATCTCGGGCGAAAACTTGTGCTATCAGAAGTCCATGTCAATTCGCTTGACTTCGTTATCCTCCATTTCATTCTCGAGATTTAGAGGGATCTTCCACATTATTCCGTTGCGCGATAGGGGTTATTACATCGGGGCTTTGTCCCGATGAATTCTCCTGCACGTTCTGGAGTAAGCCACGCTGAGTGGTGAAGTCGAGTTTTCTTCCGTGAAGTCTGGTAGCTCCGTGCGGAAGAATAGTTCTAGTCTTCGCGGTTAGGATTTCAACCTGTTTAGCGAGAGAGCTAGTCAGTTTGTCTTGTTAAGCCGACTTCTTTTCGAGAGTCGTGAACATCTTTTTGATCTCCTCAAACGCCGCGGTGTTTGCGTCAGCGTTAACCACAGTGTTGTTCGTCGCCAGAGTGTTTTCAGCGTCGTTATTGGCACTGTTGTCGTCACGAGCTGGTTAATTGTTCTGGTCATCTGTAGTCATATTCGATCTAGCGTTTTGCGGCTGCGAGTTAGATTGATCCGTACCCTAAGCGAATATGCACCCTCCTTCTAGCGCCAAACTGTGTGAACTGAAAATTGCACTCTCGATTATCGTAATCGAAGGAAAGATGGGAAACCCTAACTTTCCTTGACGTCCCAGATTTCTTCTAAACCTAACAACGATAGATCAAAAGTACGAAGAAAGCAGACGATGAAGTAAAAGTAAAAGAGAGATCGAAAATTAGAGTTTGAGTAATATAAATCTTATTCCGAATTCGTGTTTAGCGTCACAAAAGATGATCAACCATGGGCGCGAGAGCTGTTGGCGAGTATCCTAGTTCTAATAGCGTAAGACTTGTAAACCTAGTTGAGACGCAGCTCGCTAACACAAAAGAAAATAAAAACATAATTGCTCTATGTGTGAGTTGTGAAGAAGTTTTTTTCTGTCCCCCTCGTTCTTCTCCTTAGCCCCTCTTTTATATGACTTTGTAAGTTGATCTTGTTTCTTTTTCCGCCCTAGATTTGAGCATATCTTTCCGCGAAAATATTCCTTTTTCGAAAATACTCCTTATCTTTACGATTTTTCCATATTTATCTTCAGACTTTGACTTTATCGTGTTTTCCTTTTAACTTTCGCGGAACTCGGGTAAACCGTTGACGTAGTTGGACCCATTCTCATTCCGAAATCGTAAGTGGACTTTTATCCCATTTTGGGCCTTCCTAGGCTGTTTTGCGACTAAGTGATTTTTACGATTTCTTTCGGAGAAATCGTTCTTCATATGATTACGCGGTGATGGTTTTGCGAAATGATAAGATCGATCATATAATTTATAAAATGTCGGTGTTCGAGTTAACCGTTATCGTTTTATACGATCAATACAAAGCTTTTACAAAAAGAACAAGTTTTTATGACTATTGCCGCGAAACTTCAACGGAAACTCCAATCGAGACGAAACAAGAGACAATCGAATCGAGATTCGAAGGAGAAGATGATCGAGATGACATGGTCTTGTCAACCATGGGCATCTAGACATTGCCCACGTCTAGCCGCCCAGGCGACAAGACGTGTCATGAGTCTAGTCGCCCGTTGGGCTACTAGACTTGTCGTTGTTCGTTTTGCTCGTATTTCCGAAGTGACGTGGTTATCCGTTGTTTACGGTGACTTCTTATTGCTCCGAAACTTGTTTGTTAAGATTTCTCCAAGGTTTTGGACGTTGATTTCGATATTCTCGCATTTTGTTACCCGCGAGTTACAAGACTTTGCAAAGCGGTTGCCTATGGTTTTTCAGACGCGGAGCTTCGACATTTGGTCGAGAGGAGATTGACTAGATGGCAAGGGCCTCATAATTGATAATCCTCTTACGATTTTCATTTCCGAAAGAGAGACGATGTTTCCGTTACGCTTTTTAGGCATCGATTTCGTCGTGACCATTTTTGACCCCAACAGAAGCTCAAGACTTGGACAACTTAATAGACCAAAATAAAATGTATGACATTATTCCAAAATGAAAGCTAAGGAAAGATCAAGCTTCCTCGTTTCCACCCTCCTGTTCTTCCTTTCCATCGAGGTATTGGTCACGAGGCTCTCTATTACCTCCATGACTAAGATTGGATTCACGATCTCCAGCCTTGGCCTGTTTCTCTCCATCTAAAGTTGAGGCAATACTAACATATGAGGTCTTGGAAATCTGAGGAAGCGGAAGCTTACTGAAAGTGAAATCCGAGACCAGATATTTCTTCAACTTCTCTTCGGCTGCTGGAAACTTAGCCACCAATCTATCATGTTCCTCCTGAGCACTTGAGATCTCCTTGGAGATAAGACCTTCCAGCAGTTCAATATTCGCCTTGATCTCCTGAGCATAGATCTGAAGAGAGGTCTCTTCCTTCTTCCTATGGAACTTACCCTTAACAATCTCCAAAACTTTTTCATAGGCTCCCATCATTTCCTTTTTCCCACGCCTTACAGCCAGACGGACTTCGACAGCTTTTTTCTCCGACATCTCCTTATTAACGACAATCAAGTCCTGGACCTGAGCCTCATTAGTCTTCTTAAAGCTTTCTAGACCAGATATACTCTTGTTCTTAACCTCCAAGTCAATCTTCAAATCTTTTACCTTCCCAGACATGATCACAGCCTGCGACTTCAGCTTCTCCACGTGAGCCCAAAGTCTCTCAGCTAACAACCTCGATTCATCCAAATGGTTCTTAGTTTCCTGAAACGCATCCTTCAGAGCCTAGAGTTCCCTCACATCAAGGAAGCCTTTTATCTGGTTCTAATACCTGACGAACATCTTGTTCAAAGCATTGGCCTACTGATATAAAAAATAAGAGCATGTCAACCAAGCGAGAATATGATAAATGTAAATAAGTTGCGAATACGATACCTAAACCAAGTGGTAGGAAACATCCAGATATGCCTCTGAGATCGACAAATAAGCAATGGTCGGGAAAGCACACCCTACCTGCTTCATATGGCATATCAACATGGCCATTCTCCAAGCATAGTCCAGAAAGAGCCTGGAACAGAGTGGGTAAAACTCCAGGAACCTTCGCTGCTCCTAGAAGAAGCAGGCCTAGGTTGCCTCTCGACTGATTCGGTCCGAGCTCTCTTAAGTGAAGAGTGATCAGATTCCTGACTACCTCTCGAGGTTATGGGGCTAGGTACACGTTTGTGAGAGATGTTATCAGCAATAACGACCATCTCGTCTCCTCGAGTCTCGAAAATACCCACCTTTGGCTCCTCAGCCATCGATCTCTTCCCCTGGGCCTTCAAGGTCTCTTGAATGGTAGAAACTGGGATAGCTTTTAAAGGAGGTCTCGATGATCCGTCATCAAGAACTTCCTTGATTTAGTTCATGAAAGAGCCAGCAGAGACCTTTTCCCCAGCACTACCATGTGTTCGTGAACTCCCACTGGGTTTTTTCGGTCGGGGCTTGGAACGAAAAGATTGTTGAAGTGGCATCTTAGAGATAGTGTCTGAAGTACTTGCTTCGGTAGAAATCTCGAATATGTCTTCGTCTTCTGAAACAGGAACAAAAAAATAAAAAATAAATAACAACATATGAATGTCATTGAAACAATCAAAAGAGCACGAATAAAAAAATTGAATGACAGCAAAAGGAGGTACTCTTTACTCTCTAGCTAATCCACTGAGACAAGGTACGAGAACTAAGCTCCGTACCTTTCAGGGAACCTGGCCCTGTTTGTCCTTGAAGAAGGAAATTTAGTCCAAGTAGCAGGGTCGGGTCTCAACCGATTGATCAAAGCGGAGGCTTGTTTGGGGCTGAGTTGAGAGGGTTCAATTGAATCTGCATAACAAAAAAAAATGTCATTATGATAATCAAAGAAGTTAAAAGGTCTCGTGAGTTGTATTTCTGATCAGGGATGTTGGACCAAGAGGAACGCATCATGCGACCAAGGGGAACAGTGGTAGGATCGATTTTTACATAAAAGAACCTTTGCCTCCAAAATTCATCGTATGCAGTAAAACGAAAAACACTCCAGCCAGGTCTGGCTGGCTGATAAAAGGTTCCTCCGGCCCCGTTAGTCGGAGGACTTTCCTTTATCATATAAAGACCAAGGAGATCCTTTAATTCAATCTTAACCCAACCTCTAGTGACCTTGTCAATAAGCCTAAATAGCTATGATCATCGAAGGAAAGAGCTAGGGAAACACAAGATTGTAATGATCCATTATGTCTAAGAGAAGGTCGGGCAGAGGAAATCTAAGGTGGCACTTAAGGATGTAGTTCTCATGGATGCAAAACCAACCGGGAGGAGGGTTTTCTAGAGTCTCGTAGGTGTCACATCGCTTGGTGAGATATTTCGAGGCTCCAGCCTCTGCAATGAGATTGAATATTTCCTGGTGAGTGAGCGACGAGGGTTGATGAGGACCGACAGAAGTCCCACCAAAAGCTCCAGAGGATAAAGATTTTGCTACCATCTCTGTTTTTATGGCCACCATGGTAGCCTTGTCAACAATCCCTGGTCTCGCGTTCCTCCGCTTCTGATCACCTTTGGAACTCTCTATAATTTCTGTTCCGGGTTCCATGATGGGTCACAGAAAGGCTAAAGAGGGAAATCTAAGGTGAGGAGAAGGAAGGAGTAGATTCAGAGAAATCTTAGAGGAGGAAGGTTGAAGAACCAGTGTCTGATTAGGGTTTTATCATTAAAGACGAAAGGGAAAGTGAAATAACATAAGAAATTTAAAGGAAAAAACGAGAAAGAGGAGAGAGAATTACCTTGATCGTGGCACGAGACGTGAGTAAGTGCTAAGAGTAATTAGCCTACTTTATATCACGTTAGAAGGGTGAAAGCAAAGGTTTAGCCTTTTCACCTTCCCATCTTCGCGAACCGTCGAATCAACAGAAATCAATCATGGCCCTTGATTTTGAATTATGAAGATCTCTTGGAAAAGACTTCTACCTATCGAGAATCGCAGTGGTTAAGGTATGACGTGATAAGGAAATATCATTTGAGACCTTGTGCCTCTGGCCCAGATGCCAGGGGGCAACTGTTGGGTCTGGATTTCGATCTAACAAAAGGCCCATTAACCTACAAGTCAAAAGCTGATTTTCCATAACAAGAAAGACCGAGTCCAAGGTCAAGAAGGCTAGTCCGAGAATAGCGGAGCAATTCTAGGAACCTTCAAGATTGATCGAGAACTCTTACTTAAGGAGGGTCAAGATGTAGAGAGAGGAGGCCAGAGAAAAGTATACGAAACAACACTAATAGTTTTACATTAGCCAAAGATTTGTAATATAAATTCCTTTCTTTGATCAATTCTTAGCAAGAGACATTCGTTCATTTGGTTCATCTTAAGATCATCAACAAAATATATGTTATTTATCTCAATTATTTATCTCAAAGTCCAAACGGGGTTCTTCCCGCGAAATTCTTTCTCATTCAATTCTTCATATAATTTCTAAGTGTTGGGTTTGACATACACAGGCCATCCCTTGGGTTAACCCTAAGTTATTTCAAAGGCAGAAGCAGAGTAGTCTCGGACCCTCCCGGAGCAGCAGAGCCAGAAAACGGAGGAAAGTTAGCGGCAGTGGACTCGAGCTATGGAGTTTGGCCTTAGCCGCGAGGGCCTTGGCCAAACCAGAACACAGAAGAGCCACAGATAGAACTTTTCCATCCATAACTACCATTCAAGAAAACCGTAATGTCCCTACATCAGCAATCGATGACTCTACATTACACGGAATAGTAATCATAAGACGAAAACTTACCGGATTTGGAGAATCACCGATAGCGTAAAGGAGCGGTGAAGAAGAGAGAGACGTAATGTGACAAGAGCGATGGCAGAAGAGACCAAGACTCTTCGCTTTCCCGCTTATTTAATCCTAGAGATAATGGGCCGGAAGCAAAAAACGAAGCCCAAACCACGTCATGGATTTAAAGCCCAAGAGTTCATCTAAAAAGATGGAGCCTAACAAGCGCAAATAACTCACCAAGGATGAAGCCATAATAGTGAAGAACTGGCAATGCCAACGAGAGCCATGACTAAAGTTGTACTCTATTTTTTTATTTTTGTAAAGTAGATCCAAAACTAAGGTATGAACCGAAATCTCTTAAGACAGGATCTATTCTTCGAATTCCACAAGTGGAAAATAAGGAGTGGGGGCAAATGTTGGGATAATTTTATTCCCTTAAGTCTGACCATAGCTTAGAACAAGGAGACATAAATAAACCCCCTAGTTGTAGGTACTAACCAAGTTCGTAGCCAAGGACACCATCGCCAAGACGAGGCCATAGCCGAGGTACGGCGGATATCCCCTTAGTTGGTCTAAGATTTTAGCAGATAAGGACAAATGCCTTATTAAATCTAGGGAAATATTTCTTTTGTATGGTAAGCTCGTATATAGAAGTTATCCATAAAATATATGGAAGTACTCTAATTCGAAAGCTATAAATACAAAGGGAAGAACCCTAATTCAAGGATCCGAAATCTTTGACACAAACACCTACTATTGTACTCGATCTCTCTTGAATATCAATAAAAAAGAATCGTTTACGTATCTCTTGATCTCTTTTCGCTCATCTCTTTCTCCAAAACCCTAAAAAACCTTTGGACTCTTGTTCTTGTTCTTCTCCATCGAAGAATCACCAAAAAAAACCCCAAACAGTAATTAGTCAGACTACTTATTGTAGACATAATAAGTATTTTTTAAATAAAACAACGATATTAAAAGCAAACATCAAAGGATTAATAACTGAAAGTGACTGTTATATTAGTAAACACACTTTAAAACTCTATTAAAACACACATTTTGTAAACCATATGTTTAGTAAGGAAAGATCAAAGTTGTGATTTACGTAGAACAATAAACAGAAATACTATTCGAGATAGATTGACTATTTCTGCGAGTACTTAAACAACTCAAATAACAAAACATCAATGAAAAATAATAGGTAAATGAAACATAAAATAAAGTTTAAGTGAAAAATCAATTTATAATGAGTAATCATCAAAAAAAATTTTTTTGAGAGGGGTATATATATAAGGAAAAAAATATGAAAAGACAAAATCAAAAACTAATATTAAATGAAAGAAATAGACCGACTATTTGTGATAAATCGACTATATCGGATAGACTGTTTTGTATAGAAGGGAAAATAATGAAATGTTTAGGGTTTTTTGGATATTCTTCGATGGAGAAGAACAAGAATAATGAAATTGATGGTTTTAGGGTTTTAGAGAGAGAGATGAGGAAGATGAGTGAAAAGGAGACTAAGTATGTAAAAGACTCTTCTTTATTATTTCTGAATAAGAGGTCGATTACATTAGAATGTGTGTTTCAAAGTCACGGGGTCGGATCCTTGAATAAGGATTTTTCCCTTTGTATTTATAGCTTTTCGAGTTAGGGTTTCCATTTATCTTATGGATAACTCTTATATTCGAGCTTCTCATACAAAAGGAATATTTCCAAAGATTCAATAAGGCATTTATCCTTATCTCTTAAGATCTTAGACCGACTTAGGGGATATTTGCCCTACCTTAACTATGGCCTCGGCTTGGTGATGGTCCTTTGGGATTATGTCATTGGCTGCGCCCCTGGTTAGCACCTACAACTAGGGGGTTTATCTATGTCTCCTTGGTCTAGGCTATAACCGGACTCTAAGGGAATAAAATTACCCCCAACAGTTGCCGCCGATCTTCTTTTTTTGCACGTGTGGATTTGAAGAGTAGATCCTGTCTTAAGAGATTTTGGTTCATACCTTAGTTTGGGATCGACTTTGTGAAAGTAAAAAAAAATAAGAAAAGCTCCCGCATGGTTCCCGCTGCTATGGCTTCATCCTTGGTAAGTCTCATTAGCGCTTGGTGGACCGCATCTTTTTGATGAACTCTTGGGCTTGAGCTCCATGGCATAATTTGGGCTTCTCTTTTTGTCTTTGGCCCATAACCGCTAGGGTTATATAGGCGAGAATGTGATGAGTCTTGGTCATTTCACTTTTTCACTTGCCTCCCCAAAGTTAGATTAGAGTTTTATCTAAAGAGGCCACCACTTCCTCTGCTTTTTCCAGTAAGCCTTGGGCACATATCCAATAGATCTGGCTTTCCTTTATCCTTAGTAGCGATTTTACTGAGGCGATGGCAGTAGATCTTCGATTTTGACTTAGGGATTTCACGATCGATGATCTCTTCTGCAGATCTTTGAGCGGTTTCTGACCATTTCTCCTTTGATTCTACAGATCTCTAACGGTTCTCGTCATTCGCGTCTCTGCTGCTTCCGCTTCCAGTACTAAGGTAATAGTTCTTCTCTGATCTCTTCTTGCGTCGTTAGCAGCTTCCATAGGATCCCGGTCGAGCCTCTTCAAAAGAAACACAATCTTTTTAGAATGCCTCCAAAGGTTTTAGTAGACCCCAATCTGCCGTTGTTCCTTGACCAAAGGTCGTTAGAGGAAGCGAGTTCTTTTTGATCTTCCACAAAGCCTTCCATTTAGATGCGCTGATGGTACTCAAAGGGCTGCCAACTGTGGACCCTCGGACATCGCTATATACTAAGCGATGCACTTTTGATTGCTTTGGGAGGTTTTTAGTCCCTTTTAATTGCTGGAAATAAGAGATCAAGCTGTTTTCTTTAGTTTTGTTTTCTTTGTTTTTGTCGCAAAATGGGTGAGAGAAGAGAAGATGATTTCAGATCAGATTTCGATGGATAGAAGATTTCTTAGATCGGGTGAATGAACTCCCTTTTAGGTCTAAAGAAAGAACTATAGAGAATGAACTCTGAAGTTGTAGAATTTTCTCAAGATGAACAAGGGTTTTCTCAATCACTGAGAAGAAAGAAAATCTCTAGTTTTTGCTGAAAAGAAACGTGATCTCAAAACTCTGGAGCCAACAAGTATTTAACATAATTATAATCCCTATTCTAGTTAAACCAGGAGAAAATTATAACCCAATTGGTCTAATAATTTTCGCTGAAATTGAACCAAAATCCCTTAAAACCCAAATCCTAATCTAATTTAAAATCCAACTTAATTTAAACCAAGGAAAACCGAATAATTAAATAGTCTGATGATTTGCTGGTTTGATCCAGCCTTCTGCGAAATTGGTTCTGCATAAACCAAAGCTTGAATTCTCTTTTCAAGCTTCCGGGTTCGTGATCTTGTAATTGGCCCATTGGAGAACTTGATTGGTTCTTGACTTGGTCTTGATTGCTCTTCACTTTCCAGCTCATCCTCACTTGAACTGAACTCCATTCCAGCTTCCAGCTCCAGCTGTGTTGCATCATCCCCTCCCTCTTTAAAGAGATTTGTCCTCAAATCTGCAGGAAATGGAAGCAAGTCAACAACATTGAAAGTGGAACTCACAGTATACTTACCTCGGAGATCGATCTTGTAAGCATTGCTGTTGATTCGTTCTAAGACTATAAATGGTCCATCCATGCGCTTATTGAGCTTGGACTTCCTCTCCTCCGGAAATCGCTCTTTCCTCATACGAATCATCACCAAATCTCTTGGCTTCAGTATCAGCTCACGCCTCTTCTTGTTTGCGAGCCTTGCACATGCAGCTGTAGAAGTGTCTGTTCTTCTTGACCTGCTCATGCAAAGAAACAACGTACTCGGCCTTGGCTTTTTCATCAAGGTTAGACTGTTATATCTTAGGTAAAGGCAATAAATCCATTGGTGCCAACGGTCTAAAGCCATAAACAATCTGAAACGGAGAAAGCTTAGTGGTTCTATTAATCGAATTATTGTATGCAAACTCAACATGTGGTAAACAGTCTTCCCAAGACTTAATATTCTCCCCCACTATAGAACGCAGCAACGCAGAC
>OVAN01017429.1:0-10003 GCA_900406275.1 Anastatica hierochuntica
GAAAGGGTTTATTCGGCCCAGTAGTTCTCCGTGGGGAGCACCAGTCCTTCTAATTACTTAGGTAAGATTGAACAATTTAGATGGTTTAGACACGGTCCTGAGTGTCTGATTCTTTGGTGTTGGGTGTTTTAGAGGTTTTGGATGGATATGTTGCATTTCTTCATGTTGTATGAGTATTTTAAAATTTAAAAACGTCATTGTATTGCTAATTTCTACCAGATTTTCGTTTGTATATAAAAAATTTGAAAAAGAAAAAAAAAACAAAAATTATATTCTTTTTCTTCATATCTGGTTTAGAAATTAGCATTTGCATATTATTTTGTTGATTGGATTCACCCAAAAGAATGCACGTATTTGGTTTACTTTTTGATTAGTGGTTTGTACTTGGGTAGTTAGGGGACATGGATATCAATATACTCTTTCTCTCNTCCTGCAATTTTCATAATGTCCATCATCCTGGCGCAATTTTTGATACCCAAACACTCTGAACCTCACCACTAGAAGCCTTGAATACCTAACCTGAATTCTTGATTACGAGTTCTAATTGTCTTAGATTTATATGGTAAACGAAAGTAGTGCAGAGTAAAGTTTTCTGATAGTATAAGATCCATTTGGTTTTCAAAATTATTTTCCCGTAGGCTTAATCTTCGTTTCCTTTACTTGAGGATAAGCAAAGATTCAAGTCTGGAGGATTTGATGTATTTGTATTATATGGGGTTTTACTAATGTTTTATTCGAGAAAAATGGTGTTTTGATATGTATTTGGTTTTTTTTGGAGTCTTTTGGTGTTCTTTATTTTTTTTACAAGTTTTGGGTTGCTTTGGAGAGAAACAGAACAATTTGGGCCAAAAACGGATATTTGGAACGCAGAATCATGTTGAAATCTCAGAAGTTTGGCCTTGATTGACAAACTTTCCACCGTTGGATCGAGCTGAAATTTTGATACGTGATATTCACAAGCGTTAGCTTTAATATGAATGTGATTTGAAAGAAATCCAACGGTGCGATCAAAAGTTATTGCCATTTTTCGAATCACCTGTCATGCTGACAACGAGGAGACGAATGCACAAAAATGAGCATCCTGGCAGAAGGGCAGAGATCGCTCGATCTTGAGACAAGGATCGATCGATCACTGTCTCGATGCGACCAAAATCATTTATTTTGACCCAAAATCAAAGATTGAAGACCCATATTACATATAAAATACCAAGACTCGTTTTTAGGTTTTATTAGGTTGTTTTTGAGACTTTAAGCCTCCTTTGAGAGCTTTGTAATCTAAGGGAGAAGATCTCACATCCGTACTTCGAATTTGAGAAGATTTCTTAACCCTCTTTTCATATTCTATTCAATAGCATGATGTTTCTCATTGATTTGTCTTGTGATTGTTCTTCGAATATGTGTGAGTAGTTCTATTGTTGGGTTTAGGGTTTCTCATTAGGGGTTTTCATGATTTTTCATTGTTAGATTGTTAGATTGGAAAATTATCTATTGGATCTTCGTTTATCACTATCTTTAATGCTGAAATTAGATTCACGACCTAGTTTCTGATCTTAGGATTTTCAATACACCGAAAGTGATTTCTTGAATGCCTGATCTGTGTTAAATGAGCAAAGTGTCCTTAGCCAACGAAAGTTGATGTTATTGCACTTTGTGAACTTATCAAACCTAACTTTAATGCATGTTTAGAATATGAATTCAATAGAAGTTAGTCTCTAGGATTGTATAACATAGGGAATCAGCGCTACATAAGTAGGTTGATTCTAGATTAGTGATTTGAGTTCTAGATGGTTCTTAATTCTATTTCCCTGTTAATTAACATGACTATGATGATGACTTGAATTCCGTGAGAACACCCTGTGCCAAATGTTTTCCTAATTGATTTACAACTCAATTTTCTGCTTTTGTTTGCTTTCTTTTCGATTTTAGCATCACCAACAATCTATTCATTTTCCTTTTAGCCCGTGTTTGGTCTATAGCTTTTTGTGTGATCATTGGTCTCTGTGGATTTGATCCTTAACCACTACAACGTGCTTAACTGTACGCTTGCAGTGATTTCTTGGGGGAAAACCTGAGCTATCACCATACCAACAAAATCACAGTGTATTCAACTCCGGATACAAGAATCAGAATCAGAGCGATGGTTTCGTAAACAGTGGCTATCAATAGAAGCAATTTGGTTTAGTAGGATTCAAGAACAACTATCAGTTGGGTTATCAAAATTAGAACTAGGGACAATCTTGTATGTCTTCTCAAGATAGTGAGCTGAAGAAAATGTTGCACCAAGTCCTGAAAAATCAGACAAAGTCCTCTGCAGACTTGAATCAGAAGGTGGATAACATGTATTGTGATCTCAATGGGAAGTTTAAGACATTGAGTACTCACATGAAATTGCTAGAAACATAGGTTTCTCAGACTTCTGCGAGTAACAAAGCTCCACCTGGGGTCATTCCAGGCAAACCAGAGAAGAATCCGAAGGAATATTGTAGTGCCATTACGCTGAGGAGTGGTAAACAGTTGAAAAATTCGTCCAAAACAGAAGGACTAGGATCAAGCAATCCTTGTCCTAGGATCGATCAATCCTTGGTTGATAAAGCATTTGGACAGAAGGAAGGGATTGATCGATCCCTTCTCCAGGATCGATCGATCCCTGTCTTGACGAGGGCGCATCGAATTTTCGCGATGAATCGAATGCACAGGAGGTTGAGGAAGAGTATGTACCACCCCATCTTACATTCCTAAGCCTCTTTATCCATCAAGACCTCGTCTAAAGATCAAAGAACGTGAATACAAAAAGCTGAAGAATCTCATTGGTGAGTTACACG
This sequence comes from Anastatica hierochuntica, assembly GCA_900406275.1. Lineage (NCBI taxonomy): Eukaryota > Viridiplantae > Streptophyta > Magnoliopsida > Brassicales > Brassicaceae > Anastatica > Anastatica hierochuntica. The sequence continues at coordinate 2,823 of OVAN01017429.1, forward strand.
TACGATTGCCTTTCGTCGAAGCAGTCAAGATGGTACCTTCTCTTAAGAGGTACATGAATGAGATTCTTTCAGATCGTTTGACATTAGAACACAGTGAATCAATTCTTACTGTAGAGTGTAGTGCAGTTCTTCAGAACATCACACCAGAGAAACCCGAGGATCCAGGTCCTTTTGTATTGCCTTGCAAGATTGGATCACTTACCTTTGAGCGATGTCTCTGCGATTTGGGGTCAGAAATCAGTGTGATGCCACTGTCGGTATCGCATTTGTTGAATTTAATTAACTATAAACACATAAGAGTGTCTTTGGTGCTTGCGCATATATCTATTCGAAGACTAATGGGTATTCTAGACAACATTTTCGATGGAGTTGGAGAGGGATATGTTTTTACAGACTTCGTAGTCTTTATCTACTGCCAGAGCCATGATCGATGTGAAAAACTGTCAAATAGATCTCTGAATTGGGAAGTTGACTATGAAGTTCAACTTTTAGAAGTCCATGAAGAAGCCTACCATTGATGGGCACACATTTTGGGTCGATATACTTGCTGATGTGATTGAAGACTCTGCTGAAGACCTCTACACTGAGGATCCACTACAAGTTTCCTTGACTCTAATCGATGATGAGTATGGGTTTTTGAATGCATGTACTTCTGAGGTTGCTAAGTTGCAGGATTCAACACCTACTGTTGAGAAGCTGGTTGCATATATCAAGCTCGAAGAGCCATCTCCTGCGGCATCTACTTCATTAGTGGCGAGCTTCAGTGCTGATTGGAGCGAGCTAAAAGCTCCAAAAATCGAAATCAAGCCACTACCTACAGAACTAAGTTATGTTTTCTTAGGTCTTAACTGTACATACCCTGTGATTGTCAATGTTAATATGAACAATGCTGAGATTGCCTTGCTTCTTTCGAAGCTAAGGAAGTATAGAAAACGTTGGGATATTCTTTGGATGATATTACATGTATTTATCAAGATCTCGGCATGCATAGGATCCAATTGGAGGATGAATCCAAGACTTTTATCGAACATCAAAGGAGACTCAATCCTAAATAGATGGAAGTTGTCAAGAAGGAGATTCTAAAACTTATGAGTGCAGATGTCATCTATCCCATTTCTGACAGCAAATGGGTGAGTTCGGTACATGTTGTACCAAAGAAAGGTGGAATAACTGTTGTCATCATCAATGAGAAAAACGAGCTCATTCCCACCAGGACTATCACAGGCCACAAGATGTGCATTAACTACATGAAGTTGAACTCGACCACGAGAAAAGATTATTTTCCACTTCCTTTAATTGATCAAATGCTGGAAAGACTTGCTAACAATCTTTATTACTATTTTCTTAATGGCTATTCAGGTTTCTTTCAGATTCCCATTCATCCGGCGGACCAGGAAAAGACTACATTCATATGTCCATATGGGACATATGCCTACCGGAAAATGCTATTTGGATTATGCAATGCACCTGCAACTTTCCAGCGATGCACGATGTCTATCTTCATTGACCTTGATCGAAGATATCATGAAAGTCTTCATAGATGACTTTTCTGTTTTTGGTTCTTCGTTTTCTCACTGTTTGTCTAACCTTTGCAGGTTTTTAGAACAATGTGAAGAGAAACACTTGGTTTTGAATTGGGAGAAATGTCATTTTATGGTGCAGGATGAGATTGTACTTGGCCACAGGATCTCCGAGAAAGGGATCGAAGTTGACAAAGCCAAGGTGGAGGTGATGACGAGCCTGCAACCTCCTACTTCTATCAAGGATGTCTACAACTTTCTCACACATGTAGGATTCTACAGACGGTTCATCAAGGATTTTTCAAAGATAGCCAGACATATGACTCGATTTCTCTGTAAGGATGTCATATTTGATTTTGATACTTATTGTTTGTTAGCTTTTCAGAAAATCAAGGAAGTACTAGTGAGCGCTCCAATTGTGCAGCCACCGGATTGGGATTTACCTTTTGAGGTAATATGTGATGCCAGTGACTACGCGGTAGGAGCAGTGTTGGGTCAGAGAAAAGACAAGAAGCTATATGTGATCTACTATGCCAACATAGCACTTGATGACACTCAGATCAAGTATGCGACTACGGAGAAGGAGCTTTTAGCTGTGGTTTACGCATTCGAGAATTTTAGATAGTACCTGGTGGGATCGAAAGTCATTATTCACACTGATCATGTAGCATTGAGGTACCATATGTCTAAAAAGATGCTAAACCTAGACTGTTGAGATCGATTTTGCTATTGCAGGAATTTGATTTGGAGATTTGTGATAAGCGAGGTATTGAGAATGGTGTTGCAGACCATATGTCTCGATTGCGAGTGGAAGCTGATAAAACACTCGATGATAGTCTCTCGGAAGAGAATGTCTATATAGTTGCCTTGCAGGAGGATGGATACTTGGATAATGTTAATTGTTTTGCCATTAGACAAATTCATGATGAGATCCTTGGTTTGCAAATTTTGCTAATTTTCTGAGTGCAGATGTGGAGCCCGAATTTCGCAGGCTATGCAAAGAAGAAGTTCCTCAGAGATGACAAACATTATTTCTGGGATTATCCTTTTCTCTACAAGAGATGTGCTGATGGACTTTTTCGTAGGTGTATTCCGGAGTCTGAGATACAATGTATTTTGTATCACTGCCATGGTTCTGGATATGCACGACATTTTGCTAGTTCCAAAACCGTGTTGAAAGTATTACAGGCAGGTGTTTTGTGGCCAACACTCTTCAAGGATGCCCATGATTACGTCTCTAAGTGTGATGCTTGTCAGAGAAAAGGCAACATCAGTAAGCAGAATGAGATGCTTCAGAAATTCATCCTGGAAGTTGAGGTTTTTGACGTGTAGGGTATTGATTTCATGGGACCTTTCTCTTCTTCTTACAGAAATCAAATTGTTTTGGTTGCATTAGATTATGTCTCTAAATGGGTCAAGGCTGTTCAATGATGCCAAAGTAGTCCTGAAGATGTTCAAGTCTGTGATTTTCCCTTGTTTTGGTGTGCCAAGAGTGGTAATCAATGATAGAGGATCCCATTTTATAAGTTGTTTGAGATTTTGCTGAAGAAGCATGGAGTTAGACACAAGGTAGCCACGCCTTATCATCCTCAAACAAGTAGACAAGTTGAGATTTCCAATAGGGAAATCAAGGGAATCCTGGAAAAGACTATAGGCAAAACAAGAAAGGATTGGGCTATGAAGCGATATGATGGGTTATTGGCATATCTAACCGCCTACAAGACACCACTAGGCGCTACACCGTTTCATTTGGCATATCGGAAGGCTTGTCATTTTCCTGTTGAACTCGAGTACCAGGGAATTTGGGCTACGAAGTTGATGAACTTCGACATCAAGCCTGCAATTGAGATGCAGATGATTCAAATCAATGAACTCGATGAGATACGCTTGAATGCTTACAAGAACACAAGAATCTATAAAGAACGGACGAAAGCATTCAATGATAAGCGAATCATTTGACGGAATTCAACTGCAGGAGATAAGGTAATTTTGTTTAACTCGCATTTGAGATTGTTTCCAAGAAAGCTCAAATCGCGTTGGTCGAGACCTTTTCTGATTACTGAGGTTCGACCATATGGAGCTGTCTTTTTTGATGACAATGGACGAAGATTCACTGTGAGTGGCGAGAGATTTAAGCCATACATTGTAGACGAGCCATCCGAAGAAAGAATGCAAATTCTTTTAACGGATCCACCTGCCGTCTGATCGCATTACAGTCAGGCTCGAGACTTTAAAAAGTGCTGAGTGGGCGGCAACCCATTAGGTAGTTTTCTTTTTCATTTTACCTAGTTTAGTAGTGTTTTACGTTTTTGTGTTTTGGTTTTTGGTGCTTTTAACGTTTTTCCTATTTTTAGCTTTAATATTGCAGGAAACATGCCCCCAAACAGAAGAACAGGGATCGATCGATCCCTGTTCCGGGGACGATCGATCCCTGTTCCGGGATCGATCGATCCCTGACTTATTTCATTCCAAAACAAAAGGACAAGGATTGATCGATTCTTGTCCCAATTACATAGCTATATCACGCAACAATCAAGTATGTTTGCTCATAATCCTTTTTCTATGAAACTCGACAAAATCATCCCAATTTCGTTTTTGCTAAAAACTTCACGGATCTGAGTGATTTTTGAGCCTAAAATCAAGAGCTTTTCGCGCTCTATCTTTCTAACCGATCATATTTCGCAAATTTGAAGGTATGTGTTCGCATTCTCTACTAGGAGTATTTTCGGGATAATTTGGGAATTTTTGATTCTTTTAATTTTAATCGATGTTTGGTGCTTGAATGATCTTATATACATGTTCTAAGATGTTGAAAAGTAGGATTGCACCTGAATTTAGCATTTAGAAGATTGAATTTGGTGATTTTCTGATTTCGCGTTTCGAACGCCAAATTTTTGCGCGGATGCATGTTTCTTCATGATTTGGCTTGTTTATTGATGATTTTATACTTTTGTGGCACCTCTATGAATGATTACAACATGTTTTGATGATTGGTTGCGATGAATTTGTTTGATTCCACTTGGACTTGAAATACAAATCGAAAATTGGACATATTGATGTTGTTCTTGCTTTGTGAAGTGATTTGATGCATGCTCTTGATGTTAATGAGTTTGATTTCAACAGGAACATTGCTCTTTGAATTAGAGTGAATAATTTTCTTGTTTACAACATTTTGATTCGAGCACTAATTTGGGTTCCAAGTGTTTGTTTTTGCATGTTATGGGTAGATGCAAGATAGGAGAGGTTTCGAAGACGAGGAATCCGTCTAGCAAAAATCTACATAAGCGGTTTAAACAGAGCAATCTCACACATCCCGCTAACCGTCCCGTTACTAAGGAGTGGGATGGGTACAAATCATAGTTCATACAGGACTTGGGACACATTACTTTCCAATAACCCGAGTCATTGATGACGACCTCCTGGAGGCGTTAGGTATTCAGCGGGATTTCTACGATTTTTTGATAGGATGGGACTCCGAGGCTTGCTGGAGATTCAGGAGCATGTCTACCCTGAGCTCTGCACGCCTTGTCTATCGGATTTGGACAACTCGGTAGCGGACCAAGGCACATTCTCCTTCATTGTGCAGGGTTAGTTTCACTCTATCTCTCTCATGGACTTGGCTCGAGTTTTGGGTTTTGCGCAGGGCCGAGGTACTTGGGTACCAACTTTGCCGAGGTCGAGTGAGTTTTGGACTATGTTGTTGTTGGGCAATTTGTCTCTCGGAGCGCGAAGCAGTCGCATATCCATAGTCCTGTTCTTCGCCTCGCGGCCAAGGTACTTAGCTCTCACATCTACGCCAAGTCTATTCAGGTTGTTCTGACCAACAACGAGTTGGGTCTTCTCTTTATTGGCGTTAGACATACATGGGATTTGGGAGCTGAGATCGGTTATGTGGTGGCTACGGATCTGAACATGGCCGCAGTAATTGCTGACAAGTTCGCCTTCTTCAAGGTGGTGGCTTCTGAGAAGAAGTCTTTTGCTGCGGGTGCTCTTATTACCCAACTTCTGCATTTTCTTGGATTTGACATTACTGGTCACCAATGGGTGGAGTTCAAGCTCCCTAAGCAGCTGATTATGCTTTCCGACGAGAGACCTCACTATGCTTTCCTCGACGGGAAGCATCTCATTGATTGCGCCATTCTAGCTTCCCCCTAGAATTATTCCATAGACAGCTCGAGACCTTTCATCTACCACTTCCAAGATCGCCAGCAGAGGTCTCTCTACATTGAGCTTCCATGCCCAGCTTTGACATCTCTTTCTAATTCACCGTGAGTTGAGTTTCTACCTCCTGCGGAGCGTCTTTGCCCTTGTCCCCCTTCTTTCAAGAAGGGTTCTTCAGGTCCTGCTGGGGACCATGATGCTGATGATATTGATTATGAGGCGCATATATCTCCACCTGCTGCACCTACTAATCCTCAGATCAAGAAGCTATTTCTTGAGGATTTAAGTGCCTATTAGCTCGACTCGCCACCGCCACCTGTTGCTTCTGCTGCGGAGTTCAGAGCTTGGATAGTTTAGAGTCATCAGAGGACGAGTTCTCTCATGTTGCGCTTCGCTAGAGGACTCTCCAGGATAGGGAGATTGCTTTCTTGTTATCCTCGCATGTCTATTCGTGAGGATGCTATCAGGCGCAGAGTGCCACCAGTTCTTGTAGTTGTTGCAGATGATGATGATGAGGAGATTGAGAGTGAGGAGTCTGACGAGCAGGAGACTCGCGAGGCCCTCGTGCGAGAGGAGGCATGACAGAGCGCTCAAAGAGGAGAGCAGACTACGCCTCCGGAGATGCAGGCAGGTGCCCAGGAGCCAGACCAGAACAGAGGCCTAGCACTTCCCGAGCAGCTCGGTAGTTTCTCTTTCCTTTTTCTTTTCATTTGTTTTTCTTTTTATCTAGATTTTCCTTATTATTTGCTACTTACTCCTTCTTTGGATTTGTTTCCCACCGAGACAGTGTGAGATAAGTATGGGAAAGGTTATTTATGCTTTTCTTTTTCGTTCGTAGTGATGTTTGAGTCATTTTATGTTTTATTAAGTCAGTTTTATGGATTGTTTATTCTTTATGATTATTTCAGACTATTATATCTGTGCATTGCACTTTATTTATATTCTCATTGACAATTTCACTTGAGATTTTTGCGCAGGCAACCCGAAATAATTCATGACCAAACTCCCCACGAAAAATCTCTGGAACTCAGGCTTTTTTCTGAAATGTTTTTAACTCTAATTATCTGGCCTACTAATGAACTTAAGTGCTTTGATCCAGGAAATTAAAATCAGGAAATTAAAATCAGGAAATCAAACCCATCATTCAGGATTACATCCCCATTTTTCTATCATTCTTTTCGTTAATCCTGAGTGACCAGACTCATCTTTAGTCTGGCACCACACCTTCACCTTATCTCCTTGAATCTCCATGCATTTCTTTTTCATCTTATATGCACACATGTGTAAAAACAATGGAGAGAATAGGGTAGACATGATCCTTCTAATTACTTAGGTAGGATTTAACAATTTAGGTTGTTTAGATACGGTCTTGAGTGTTTGATTTCTCGGTGTTGGGTGTTTTATAGGTTTATATGGATATGTTGCATTTCTTCTTGTTGTATGGGTGTTTTAAAAATTAAAAACGTCATTGTATTGCTAATTTCTACTAGATTTTCGTAT
>OVAN01017430.1:0-10002 GCA_900406275.1 Anastatica hierochuntica
TTAAAAGAGTTGTGGAGAAGTTAGAAGTGGATATGGGATGTGTAGAGAAACATTTACTTGATGTCGATTCTGAGATGGAGATCCTTAATTTTCCTCCAAGCTTGAGAAATCTTCCTCAATTTTCGTTCTAAGTGTCGTTACTCACGAGAGGTTGAAGATGAAGTCTGAAGATAATACAAAACGACGATGTTTCTTTATGTTTTTTTTCTGTTTCGTAATAAACAAAACGACGTCGTTTTGTTTATTGCAAAAAAAACGACGTCTTTTTTGTGCTTCTCTATCGACAAAACAAAATTGATTAAAACGACATCGTATCTACGTGTCTGCCACGTCACCTTATTTTAACGGTGACTTAACAGAGTTATCCAAAATATATAATTAGGCACAATTTGAAAATGTTGGGTATGATATAGCTTAATTAATTAAGTTTGGGTATAAATTAGCACAGCAATAAAGTTAATGTATAATTTAGCCATATTTAGATAGTTCAGGCATGAAAAAACCGACTCCCCTAAACTGTGTTCACTAACAAGGAAGTCTATTGCCCTACAGCTCTTGGGGAGTCTCAGGATCGCCTCCACTCCTGGTCTACCTGACTCTGGTTGTTGAGCCTTGACCTCTGCACAACAATAAAGCAAGCACAAAGTAAGGCGTTAGAAAGGTGACAGAATATTTAACAAAACCAAGTCTACAGACCATTGTGTTCCCAGCGAGTTAAGAACCCTGGACTGCCTTCCAAAGAGAGAAGGTAATAGCGATTTCTGAAGGCCTCAACTTTAGCCCTCCGTATCTGGTGAGCCCTGCCATTCACCAAGGCTTCCTTACCCATTCTGGTGTGAAGATGATACCTTAAAGGTTCACTCTGATAGTAGAAGAAGTAGTTGGTGTAAATAACCTCATCTACTCCCACCTGAATAGAGGTTAACTCCAACAAGGCCTGGATAGACGTCAGGACACGGAAGGCTGGAGGAGAAAATTGGTTGGGACAAATCCCGAACCTATTAGCCATTGCCACCACTAGAGGAGGCAGTGATCTCCGGAAGCCAGCCTCTAAATACACTTCATAGATTGCAATATCTGAGGGACCACAGTCAGCGGCCCTTTGGTTCTGAGTGGAAGGCTCGACGGAAGATCAAAGAGAGCTTGTGCTTTGTTAAATGACTCTTGGTCAAGGGCTGATGGCGGGTTGGGATCTACTAAGACCTTTGAAGGCATTCTAAAAAAGTTGCGTCTTTTTAAAGAAGCTCAACTGAAACCTTAAAGAAAACTCTAGCGACACAAGAGAATAGCCATGAAAATGTTACCTTAGTACAAGAAGTTGAAGCGGTGGAGACACGAACGATGGGAACCGTTAGAGAATCTATAGATCGAAAGAGAAATGGTTAGAACCTGCTCAAAGATCCTCAGAAATTACCATCAACGGTGAAACCCTAAGTTAAAATCGAAGATCTAATGCCATCGCATCAACGAGATCACTACTAAGGATAAAAGAAAGAAAGATCTACCGGAAATATGCCAAGGGCTTACCGAAAAAGTAGAGAATGCAGTGGTTTCTTGAGAGAAAACCCTAATCTGGTTGTGAGAAGACAGGCAAAAAGATGGAAATGACCTAGGCTCTCCGCTTTCCCGTCTATTTAACCCTATTGGTAATAAGCCGAAGCAAAAAAATCCCAGATTACGCCATGAAGTTCAAGCCCAAGGGTTCATATAAAAGATGCGGCCCGCTGGCGGTAATGAGACTCACCTAGGAGGAAGCCATAGCAGCGAGAACTAGTGATACTAACATGAGCCATTGATGAAGTTACGCTCTTACTTTTCATTTTTTACAAAGTCCATCCTAATTTAAGGTATGAACCGAAATCTCTTAAGACAGGATCTACTCTTCAAATTCCACACATGGAAAATGAAGAGTGGGGGGCAATTGTTGGGGGTAATTTTATTTCCTTAGCGTCTGGTTATAGCTAGACCAAAGAGACATAAACAAACTCCCTAGTTGAATGTGTAAACCAAGGCCATAGATAATGACACACTGCCAAGACAAGGTCATAGCCGAGGTAGGGAGGATGTCCCCCTTAGCTGATTTAAATCTTAAGAGATAAGGACAAATACCATAATGAATTAGAGAAATATTCCTTATTGTATAGATAGACTCGAATATAGAAGTTATCCATAAAAAAATATGAAATACTCTTATTTGAAAACTATAGATACAAAGGGAAGAACCCTAGTTCAAGGATCCAAGACTTCATACACAAAAACATACACACTTGTAATCGATCTCTTATTCGTAAAAAAAAATCGTTTTACATCTCTTCGAGTCATCTCTCAAAACCTTCGATCTCTCTTGTTCTTGTTCTTCTCCATCGAAAAATCACCAAAACACCCACAATACACACAACACTCATACTTTGTAATTGATCTCTTTAAGGCATTAATAAAGAATCGCTTTGCATCTTTTTGGTTCTTGTTCTTCTCTATCAAAGGACCACCAAAAAACCCGTAAACAATGATATACAACAAGATTTTAAAAACTATAAACAATAATATATATATGCTACAAATTATAATCAAATTTTGGTATATTGTCTTAGCTATATATAATAAATTTATCAAGTTATTAATTTATGATACTACTAGGTGATCATCCCCACATTTTTGTGGTGAAATTTATGAAATATATATATTTATTTACCAAAATATTTTGATCATTTGTGTTGGGGGTAATTTTATTCCTTTAGAGTCCGGCCATAGCCTAGACCAAGGAGACATAAACAAACTCCCCTAGTTGTAGGTGCTAACCAAGCCAATAGTTAAGGACACCATCGCCAAGTCGAGTCCATAGCCGAGGTAGGGCGGATATCTCCTACGTCGGTCTAAGATTTTAAGAGATAATGACAAATGCTTTAATGAATCTAGGGAAATATTCCTTTTGTATGATAAGTTCGAATATAGAAATTATCCATAAAATAAATGGAAATACTCTAATTCGAAGGCTATAAATACAAAGGGAAAAACCCTAATTCAAAGATCTGAAAGCTTTGATACAAACACATACTATTGTACTCGATCTGTCTTGAATACCAATAAAGAATAATCGTTTACATATCTCTTGATCCCTTTCCACTCATCTCTTTCTCAAAAATCCTAAAAACCTTCAATCTCTTGCTCTTGTTCTTCTCCATCAAAGAATCACCAAAAAAATCCCAAAAATTTTGGCGCTAGAAGGAGGGAGAGATTTCAACAAGAGCAAAGAATCGAAGATGAGCAATGCTAAAAGTTCACCCGAACCAGAGAACGTCGACATCCTCGGATCCACATCTGTGAAGAAAACACACGAGACCGCCGACGACGCGAAAATCGCGGGGAAACTCCAAGAGTATGAGCTGGTCGCGGCAAAGCTGAATCAGAGTGAAGCTCGCCTGAAAGAGTTGGAAGATGGGAACGCTATTCTCAAAGCCTCGACAGTGGAGAAATGCATTCAGACACCTGATGCAGGCACTGATGGCGACAAAAGACATGTCAGGTTCAAGAGGAAAGTTTCACCGATGCAGTCACTGGACGAGACACCGGTAACGGTCACAAAGGAGGCACAAGCATATCAAACTCCAAGCTTAGGTCTAACCCAAACCCCTAGCTCCTACCATAAAAACAGCCCTAGCAAACCTCATGAAGGAAGTGCTAAAGAGGCCCAAGGACAGGAAGCCATGCTAACGGGAAGGTAGAAGCTATGAAGAACATGATTAAGCGCTTGCTAGGGATGGCTCTACCAATCATCAAGAGCGCCCCTAATTCCTATGCTGACACACCATTCATCGATGTCATCGCTCTTAGCGAAGTTCTTAAGAAGTTCACTTGGCCAAACATGGCCATGTACGATAGGACCTCCAACCTTGACACGCACATAGCCCAATACTGTCAACGTATGCTCACCATCCCTATTGGCCATGAGCACTTGGAAGTCTGTATGTGCAAAGGATTTGGAGCAACCCTCATAGGCCCAACACTATTATGGTACTCCGACCTAGCGAACGGCTCCATTGGCTCCTTTGTTGCACTAACGGATCGCTTCATAAAGCAATTGGCCAACAACCGTACTCTGAGATGGGACTCTGACGATCTATATCGAATCAAACAAAGAGAGGACGAGACTCTGAGGGAGTACGTTTGATGGTTCAACGAGGCCAAGGTATCAGTGCCCAACTATGTCACCTCTACCATTATCTAAGCCTTCAGACAGCGGTTACTGGGTAGCGGTGACCTTTATAAAGACCTCACTAAGTACCCTTGCCATACGATGGAAGACACCCTTTCTATGGCATGGGCTCAGATAAAGTGGAAAGAGGATCTTTCCTATCAAGCTCATGTAGCTTCAAAGGCTAGTCTTAAGGTCCCCAAGCAAGATAAAGTCTTTAACAGACAAGCAGACCGACCTCAAGGCCAAACAGGGACTGAAGGAAGCAGTAAGAGTCCCGCCAATCTATGGGCCAAGTTCGTGGCAGTAACCAAAAAGGAAGAGCGCGTTGCTTTACCCAAGCCCGTTGAAGATGTACTAACTACGGCTCCATCAAAGGTAATCGGGAGCTACGGCGTTTTGCCATGGAAGTCACATGGCCACCTAAGCCACAATCTTCCGCGTAAACCGAAGGAGGAAACTCCAAATGGTGTGGCTTCCACCGAGACTATGGTGACCAAACCAAGAATTGCGCTCTGATAAGGCATGAAGTGAAAAACCTCTTAGAAAAGGGACTCCTCAACGACTTCTTTGCCAAGAGAAAGGCCGAGATAACCCAGTATCGCCGATCTAGTCGTCCTAAGCCTTCGGAGGAATCAGATCCAAAATTACCCAAGCATACTAGGGTGATCAACTCGATCTCAGGAGGGCTCGAGGATCAGGCAAAGCCAGGGGCCCACGCCCCACAAGAAGTCATGTATGTTTCGAAGGAGTTGAAGAGCGAAGCATCAACAGAAGTAGGAATATGCTTCACTCCTTTTTTTGGCAACAAGGGACACCCATCATGACGCCTTGGTTGTGTCCCTAACCATGGCTTCATGCATTGTTAGAAGGGTCCTCATTGACAGCGGAAGCTCAGCCAACATTCTTTTTACGCGAGCCGCCAAGGAGATGGGGATTCCAGACTTTGACATCATACGGAGAGCAAGCGTCCTAGTCGGTTTTAACAGAGAGACAATCCAAACGATCGGGGAAGTCACCCTTAATGTATGGGGAGCGAAAATCCACAAACGAACCAGGTTCGCCGTCGTACACTGTCCATCGGCATACAACGCCATCATGGGAAGATCATGGATCCATGCGATGAAGTGTGTCTCTAGTACCCTACATCAAGTCATGAAGTTCCCGACCCCTTGGGGAGTAGGGGAAATAAAAGGAGATTTGCAAGATGCTAGGTCCTACTATGAAATTACTCTCAAAAGCACGTCAATGCTTCTGACACCGGTTTTGGCCAAGGCTGATACACACGATGAAGAGCCAAAGATCGAACAGCTGGATGAAGTCCCCCTAGTCGAAGTTGATTCCACCAGGAAATTGAAGATCGTCGCGCGTCTCTCCTTTGACATAAAGGAAAGACTAATAGGTTTCCTTCGGTCTAACCAAGACTACTTCACTTGGTCCCATGCGGTCATGCTGGGGATCGACCCTAACATCATCTCACACAGACTAATGGTTGACCTGGACCACCCACCGATGAAGCAGAAAAGAAGGAAATTCACCCCCAAAAGAGATGTCATCGTCAATAAGGAAGTAAGCAACCTCCTCGAAGTAGGATTCATACGGGAGGTGCGATATGCTGAATGGCTAGGCAACGTGGTAGTCGTGAGGAAGAAGAATGGGAAATGTAGAGTTTGTATCGACTTCACAGATCTCAACAAGGCTTGTCCCAAGGATTCTTTCCCTCTTCCACACATCGAAAAGCTAGTCGATGCCACCGCAGGGCACCAACTCATGAGTTTCATGGATGCCTTTAGTGGGTACAATCAAATCTTGATGCACCCAATGGATCAAGAGAAGACAGGGTTCATGATGTCCCGAGGGATCTATTGCTTCAAAGTCATGCCCTTTGGCCTCAAGAACGCCAGGTCCACCTACCAAAGGCTGGTCAACGAGATGTTTGTCGAATATATCAGCCAAACCATGGAGATGTACATTGATGACATGCTAGTAAAGTCTTTACTAGCGGAAGATCACATTCTACACCTACACCAATCCTTCGACACGCTCCGGAAATACAAGATGAAGCTTAACCCGTCCAAGTGCTCCTTCAGCGTTAGTTCCGGGTAGTTCTTAGGATATATCATCTCTCATCGGGGAATCGAAGCTAATCCGGCGAAAATAAGAGCGATCCAAGGGATCCAAACACCGCAAACTTCTAGGGATATCCAGAAGCTAACAGGAAGAATGGTGGCCTTAGTAGGTTCATCTCAAGGCTATCAAACAAGTCGTATCCCTTCTTTGAATGCCCTCAAGAAGGAAAAGAGTTCGTATGGGATGACAACTGAAAAGAAGCCTTGGCGGCCCACAAAGATTATTTATCCACATCGCCATTACTATCTAAGCCGAAGGACAAAGAGTCCATGCTAATGTACCTCGCCGTCTCTATTAACGTTGTTAGTGGCGTCCTCGTGAGGGAAGAGGCCGCCATCCAGCATCTTGTCTACTACGTTAGCAAATCACTTCTGGACGCCGAGACACGGTACAATCACCTGGAGAAGCTAGCATTGGACTTGGTTGTAGCACCCCGAACACTGAGGCCCTATTTCCAAGCGCATACGATCGTGCTAGTAACCTCAACTCCTATTAAAGTCATCCTGCACAAGCCTGAAGTGTTAGGTAGGTTAGCCAAATGGGCTATAAACTTGGGAGAATACAATGTAGTCTTCAAGCCAGCCACCGCTATAAAGACCCAAGCGCTGGCAGATTTTGTCGTAGAATTCACAACACTTGTTGATTTGTTGGTGAAGGAGGAGGTACAAACTCTCCAAGCCACAAGATTGAGTGGAGAATGATATTGCATGTGGATAGCTCTAGCAATGCCAAGGAACGGGCCTTGGAATCATATTGACCTCACCCCATGGCGAGAAAGCATCCTAGGCAGTTCTATGCGAATTCAAAGCTACAAACAACGACGCCGAATATGAGGCCCTTATAGCGAGGCTCACGTTAGCAAAGGAACTAGGAGATCAAAAGATCGCGGTCCATAGTGATTCGCAATTGATCGTCAACCAGATCCAAGGTAACTACCAAGCCATGGATGCGACCATGGTCAAATATCTCACGATGGTGAAGGAACTCATAGCAGACTTCGAGGAGTGCAAACTGCACCAAATACCACAAGAAGAGAACAGTCAGGCCAACGCGTTGGCCAACCTTGGATATGCGTTGCAAGCTACCAAAAGCCTTGATATCCCCTTGCTAATGCTACAATGGTTGGCCATCACTAAAGGGGTACTCGCCACAAAAGTAGAAGCATACTATGGCGTGAACCAAGGGTCAATTGAGTCGGCATACGACTAAAGAACGCCGATAGTAGGGTATCTAAAGGATGGGACCCTACCAAAACTCAAAGCCGAATGCATCAAGATCAAACGACAAGCTGCGAGGTATTGCCTAATCGAGGAAAACCTCTATCGACGATCCTTCGGAGGACCTTTGCTAAGATGCCTTGGATGGCCCAAAGCAAGGCTTGCTTTAGAGGAACTCGACGAAGGCACCTACAGATCACACTCGGGGGGGGGGGGCGGGNAGAACACAGAGAGCAGGGTACTATTGGCCAATGCTAGCTAATGATGCAAAATTGTATGCACTTAATTGCAAACCATTCAAGATACATGCTCAAGTGTCCAAGCTTCGCCCCGAGAATCTGAAGCCAATAGGAGTATCATGACCTTTCGCGAAATGGGGCATGGATATAGTTGGGAAATTTGTTGTGGCACCTTCACAGAAGGTTTTTCTGCTCGTGATGAAGGACTACTTCACCAAATGGGTAGAAGCAGAAGCGTTGAATCAAATCACAGATGTCCAAATATGGAGTTTCCTTTGGAAGAGAATCATATGCAGGTGTGGAGTGCCCCACGAGATTGTCACAGAAAATGGGCCCCAATTCACTAGCAATGCTTTCAAGGAGTTATGTGAGACGTGGGAGATTAAACTCAGGTTCGCCACGCCCCGTCATGCACAGTCAAACGGCCATGCATAATCAATTAAAAAAACCATTGTCAACATGCTAAAAAAAATCTGGATGCGAGAAAAGGACTGTGGGCCGACAAGCTCCATGGTGTGCTATGGGGTTACCGAACAACAACCAAGTCTGCCACCGGCGAAACACCCTACTCCATGGTCTATGGCACAAAGGCAGTCATTCCAGCATAGATAAGTGTCAAAATAGCCAGAACACTCTGCCACGACGAAGAAACCAACGATGAGCTCATGGCCTTAGACCTAGACTTAATCAAGGAAAAAAAGGATGTCGCGATGGTACGCAACTGGTGTTACCAACACGAAGTAGCCATGAGCTACACTAGAAAGGTCAGAACGCGAACTTTCCAGAAAGGAGACTGGGTCCTAAGAAGAGTGTTTGACAACACCAAGGATAAAGCCGCTGGAAAGCTAGCCGCAACTTGGGAAGGACCTTACAAGTTCATAGAGGTACGAAATGTCAGAGCTTACAGATTACAAGACAGGCATGGGAGAGAGAAGCCAAACAGCTGGAACACCCTCAACCTCAAAAATACCACTTCTAGGTAAGGAGGCCTTGGCATAAGCCTTGGTACTTCTCCTAAACCATCAGATGGCCATCGTTTTTCTTAGAATTCAATTATGTAATATAAGCTCCCGCTATTCTTTGACGAAAAAAACTGCGGGTCTTGAAATACATTCTTGAAAGAAAAGAGAAACGTTTTCTTTAGAGGAAAAAAAGATATACACTATCTTTGAAAACCTCCTTAGGAATAACTAAGGTCTTGATGCCCCACTCTTGGTTAAGACCACCATGGACCTATAGTCCTCTAAGGCGTTGTGCCCAAAAATCCATATAATGCGAACGAGATACTAAAAACCATGGCCAAAAGGTCATGGCGGAATGCGGATGAGCTCCTAACTATGGTCCATCTAATTCAGACCAGATCATAAAAACCATGGCCGAAAGGTCATGGCAGAATGCGGACGAGATCTCAAAAACTATGGTCGAAAGGTTGTGGCGAAATGCGGACCATATCCTAATGGTAGCATATGCAATACATCAAAACTATGAGTTAGCGAAACTAATATGATATGTGCACCCCTGTCCATCCTAGTACGCGACTCATAGAAAAACTTAAAATCAGTCGGTAACAATAAAGCTAGCAAAAACTCGGACACACAGTGTCAATAAGGCTTCGTCCTAGGAACTAAATGTCCAAACATGCCTTGTGCTCAGAGGCTTAACGCCCACTGAGAAAACTGATGTGTTAGTATTTTAGTAGGTTTTTAGTACGATTTTCATTCGAGATCTATGGTTTTTAGTATGTATTCAGATTGCTTTGGTGCGGTTCTGTGTTTTTTGTTGTTTTTACAGGATCCGAGCTTGAATTTGCGAAAAGAAAGCATTTCGGATGGATTTCAAGCCTCGAAGGAAGTGTTCGTGCAAAGCTGGAAAATACCCAGAATTTTGGACATAGATAGACCGACCCAGACAATGATCGATCGATCCCTGTCCCGATTTGTGGACCGATTTTACGAAGAACCAGACCGAACTTATAACGAACCGGATTTCACCGAACTTTTATGCAGTTTTTGAGACTTTGAGAGCAGAGAGATTGAGTTTGTATCATAGGGAGAAGAAGCATCTTAGTTCTTCGATTGAGAAGCTTTCCGAACCCTCTTTTCATTCTTGCTTTTGATTAATACAATGATGTCTCTCTCTAATTTGATTTGTGTTGATTTTCTGAACATGAGTAAGTAGTTTAATCGTTGGGTTTAGGGTTCTCACAAAGGAGATTCATGATTTG
>OVAN01017431.1:0-10002 GCA_900406275.1 Anastatica hierochuntica
CCAACTAAGAAACTACTCACACATAGCAAACAAATCAACACAAAACGAACTGGAGCAAGACATAATGTATTGAATTGAATAACAAAGAGTAGAGAATGAAATTCTTCTCCAAAAACGAAGTACGGTGGAGTATGATCTCTCTCAAGTATTACAAGCTCTCAAAAAGTCTGTTCTAAAACGAAAAATAGCATAATCTGTAAAGAAAACTCGAGTCTCTGTTTTTAGGTAAACATCCCGGTTCGATTTAGTCTTCGGTTTGNTTTGTGTTTTCAGGTCTGGTCCGATTTCGGGACAAGGTTCGATCGATCCATGTCCCTTCACAGGACAAGGATCGATCGATCCCTGTCATTCTGTGAGGAAATTCTTCAGTCTTCTTGAAACTTTCTTCGGTGCTTGAAATCCACTCCAAATGCGTTCTTTTAGTCCATTCAAGCTCCATTCCTGTAAAAACATCAAAGAACAACAAACCGCGCAAAAACGATCCGAATACATACTAAAAACCGTAATTCTCGTATGAAAACCGTATTAAAAACCGATAAAATACGAATACATCATTACACCATGTAGATTTCCTCATCCAATGCTCCATGTAGAAAAGTTGTCTTGACATCAAGCTGTTCTAAGTCCATGTTAAAGTTAACCACCAGAGATAGCATGATTCTGATAGAGACATGCTTTACTACTGGTGAGAAAATCTCATTATAATCAACACCCTCCACCTGAGTGAAACCCTTTGCAACTAGTCTAGCTTTGAATCTTGGTTGTTCCACCCCTGGAATTCCTTCCTTGTATTTGAAAATCTATTTACAACCAACCAGCTTCTTACCCGTAGGCTTAGGAACCAGATTGCAAGTTCCATTTTTAGCTAGTGGTTCAATCTCCTCCTTCATAACATGCTTCCATTCTTTCCATTACTTGCTTCTCTTAGCTTCTTGTATTGTCTTAGGTTCATCCATGTCTAGACTCTCAGCACATGATAAAGCATAGGCTACAAAGTCTCCACTTTCAAACATAGAGGGTGGTCTTCTTGTTCTTCTACTTCTGTCTCTAGCTAACATGTAGTTATCTAGATCCTCAGGTTCTTCACCTGGTTCCTTAGGTTCTTCTTGAGACTCAGAGTCGTCTGATCCAGACTCCTGATCTGATTTTGAAGACTCTTCTTCTTGAGAAGCTCCACCTGAATTAGAGCTTACTTCACCTGACCTTGATCCAGTAGGACCCTGAATCAAGTCTGTACTGAAGGAAACCTTCTTTCTTTTCTTTTCCTTAGGTTCCAACAATAGCTGAAAAGGGTGGTCAAAGGGAGAAGCAGGGAGGCCGAGAGCTTCTTCTGTATAGATATTAAGATATTCTTTAGAATATATTCATATCTTTTGAGAATGTGTATCATATCTTATGGTTACCTTAGCTTTAGAAACTAATACTTGTATATATTGTAACGTGTTCTCATCTTATAATCTATCAATAAACACTTCTATTCATGTGGTAACAGAGCAGAGATCAGCTTGAACCTGTTCTTCGTTTTCTTTTTCTTTTCGTTTTCTGCTTACCAAGATGTCAGATTCTTCTGCCTCATCTTCTTCTTCATCTCCTCTCACAAACCCTTCTGCAGTCGTTGTGAATCCACAAGACATGCACAATCCAATCCTTGCAATTAACATGAGCGTTGTGACTCGTTTAACGACGTCAAACTACATTACTTGGAGCTTACAAGTATCTCTTTTTCTCGATGGTCATGATCTTCTATGCTACATCAGCGATGACGCAGAGATCCCGCCTCCCACCCTTCAGATCAACAATCTGACCACACCGAATCCATCCTACAAGGCTTGGCTTCGACAAGACAAACTCATCTTTGCAGCGCTGCTAGGATTGATCACTGTCTCTCTGCAGCCTATGATCTCCACTGCCACGGCGTCTCTAGAAGCGTGGAACACACTGAAATCAACGTATGGTCGGCCATCGCGTGAACATATGAAGCAAATCAAAGAGCAGCTGAAGAAGAACACAAAAGGAGGCCGCTCAATTGATGAGTATATGCAATATGTTAAGAAAAAGGCGGATCAACTAGCTTTCCTTGGTAAGCCTCTTAATCATGAGGATGTTATTGAATATATACTTGATGGTCTTGATGATGAATACATAGGAGGTTTTGAGAAAATCAATGGAAGAGATAAACCACCTACGTTTGATGAGCTTCACGGTAAACTTGTAAGCTGAGAGGCTGCGATTCTCTGTCTTCAACCTGTCTCCACCTTTCCGATTACGGCAAACGCCACGGTGACCAAGCCAAAGTCCAATTTCCGGCATCACCAAAAATCCTATGAAAACAGAGCAGCGTCTCCAGGCTATGGTCATCAACCATTCAGTCCACGAGCTCCTAAGCCGTATCTTGGAAAATGTCAAGCTTGGAGAGTGCAAGGGCATAGCATGCAACGTTGTCCACAGTTTCGTATTGTTGCTCATGACTCTTCCATGATGATGCCACCGCCTCCGATGCCTTGGCAACCTTGTGCTCACTTCACGAATGTATCACACCAGCAAGAGTCTCCGTCATGGATCCTTGACTCAGGGGCCTCTCATCATGTTACCACCGACTTGAGCAACCTGGCCTTACACGCACCATATCAAGGAAATGAAGCTGTTGTTCTCGGGGACGGGTTGGGTCATGCCATTACTCATACTAGTTTTGCATCACTACCTCTCTCCTCTCGTCCACTTTTGCTCAATAATGTGCTTTATGCTCCTCATATTGAGAATAATCTTATGGGTTCGTCAAACGTGTGCTGGCAATGGTGTGTCTATTACTTTTGATCCTTGGTCTTTTCAGGTGAGGGAGCTAACCATGGGGGAAATACTCAAAACCGGCAGCACTATGAATGGGATGTATGAGTGGTTGGATTTAGTGTCGCCTTCCCATAAAATTCGAGTTCTCTCCACAATAAAAACTTCCATGACTCAATGGCATTCTCGTCTTGGTCATCCAACTTTAGATATTTTAAATCGTGTTTTGTCTAAGTCCTCTTTACCATTTTCTAATAAGATCTCATCTCCTTTGTTATGCAACTCTTGCTCCATTAATAAAAGTTACAAGCTTTCCTTTAGAACAAACACAATTTCATCTTCTCGCCCTCTTGAGCTCATTGACTCTGATGTTTGGACATCTCTCATTTTATCTTTCGATGGATACAAATACTATTTGGTACTCATTGATCATTTTACTCGATATTCTTGGATATATCCTCTTAAACGTAAGTCACAAGTGCTTGAAACCTTTACATGTTTTAAAGAACTTGTTGAAAATCGTTTTCAATCCAAAATTGTTACTTTCTATTCTGACAATGGCGGAGAGTTTCAGGCTCTTACACCTTTCTTATCAAAGAATGGAATCTCGCATAGAACCTCTCCTCCACACACTCCTGAACATAACGGGATTTCTGAGCGTAAACATCGACATATTTTTGAAACTGGTTTGGCTCTTTTATATCACTCTCATATGCCTCTTGAATATTGGTCTTTTGCGCATCAATCGTTTGCCATCTTCTTCACTTAATTTTTAGATCTCTTTTGAGCTTCTTTTCCAAGAGAAACCAGATTACTCAAAACTTAGAATCTTTGGTTGTCTTTGTTATCCTTGGTTAAGGCCTTATTTGACACATAAGCTTGACTCAAGGTCTACTCCTTGTGTTTTTGTGGGTTACTCCTCTTCACAAAATGCATATCTCTGTTTCGATAAATCCAAGTCTCGGCTCTATGCTTCTTGACATGTTGAATTCTTTGAAACTAATTTTCCTTTTCAGACTTCCGCTCCAGGTTCTTCCTCTTCGTCTTTACTGTTTCCAGAGACACCATCATCGTTATCCCTCTCTGCTACTTCCCTGCCTTCACCAGTCATTCCTCTTGTTTTGATTATGTCGACCCTTGGAGAAGCCTCCTCACCATCGGAAATACCTGGACAGTCGGTGACAACACATGATGATGTCGGCTCATTGTCTCTGCATCGCGAACCCTCTAGCTCCACGACCGCCTCTGTTTCTGCGATTGCAGATTTTGAATCAATTCCTCCAGAGTATGTTGCGGCATCTTCTTCCCTAGTTTCTCCTGCAACTACACAACCACTGAATACTCATCAAATTGTCACCAGGTCAAAAAATCAGATTGTAAAGCCTTACATGAAATATGCTCTGAGTATTACAGCTTCTCAAGACTTGGACCCCGAGCCCAAAAGACACATTGAGGCGCTCAAGTATTCTCGATGGTGTGCGTCCATGGGTGATGAGATTAATTCTCAGGTGCGTGAACATTCGTGGGATCTTGTTCCACCAGATCCAACGTATAACATTGTTGGTTGCAGGTGGGTTTTTCGGATTAAACGCAATGCAGATGGCACAGTCGATAAATTAAAATCTCGGTTAGTGGCAAAAGGTTTTCATCAACGACCTGGAATTGACTACTTTGAGACCTTTAGTCCTGCTTTAAACATCCTACAATTTGACTAATCCTTGGCCAAGCTGTCGCGAGAGGTTGGGTTTTGCGTCAACTTGACGTTAATAATGCTTTTCTTCAGGGTCCACTATCGGAAAATGTATATATAGAGCAACCTCCTGGTTTTGTTGATGCTGACCGACCAGACCACGTTTGCAAACTTTTCAAAGCAATCTATGGCCTTAAACAAGCTCCACAGGCATGGTACAATGCTCGTAGCTCTTTTCTTATTGAGATTGGCTTTATCAACACTGTTGCAGATGCTCCTCTGTTTGTTTTTCAAATGGATGGTGTTATCTTAGTGGTCTTGGTCTACGTCGATGACATTGTGGTCACTGGTAACTCCACCAAACATGTTCAACGTTTCATTGATCTCTTGGCAGCTTGTTTTTCTCTTAAGGACATGGGTGAATTAAGTTATTTCCTTGGTCTTGAAGTTGTGAGAACACCAGCTGGTCTAACACTTACACATACCAAATATATAAACGATTTGCTTCATCGCACGAACATGATACTCACCAAGCCTGTACTCACACCTATGGTGGATCATCTGCCACTCACAGCTAACTCTGGTGCGTTACTCTCTGATCCGAAAGAATACAAGTCTATTGTTGGCAGCTTGCAATACTTGTTGTTCACATGATCGAATATTGCATATGCTGTAAATAAATTGTCTCAATACATGCACAAGCCGAGAGAAGATCATTGGACAGCTGCAAAACGGTTGATGCGTTATCTTGCAGGTACTAAGAAAACATGTCTCTTCTTCTCGGCTTCGAATCCTTTCTCGGTCCATGCTTTTTCCAATGTTGATTGGACAGGTGATAAGGATGATTACACGTCTACTGGGGGTTATTTGGTCTATGTTGGTACTCATCTTGTCTCCTGGTCATCGAAGAAACAACGAACCGTTGCTCTTTGTTAGACTGAAGCTGAATACAAATCCGTATCTGCCACTGCTTCCGAAGTTGAATGGGTCATGTTGCTACTCAATGAGCTTGGTTTCAAGCCGCCAACACCTCCTGTGATTTATTGTGACAACATTGGTGCCACCTATCTTTGTGCTAACCCTGTTTTTCATTTAAGAATGAAGCATGTTGTCGTTGACTATCATGTAATTCAGGCTATGGTACAGTCGGGTGTTATTTGAGTTGCGCATGTTGCCTCCGCGGACCAGCTTGCGGATGCCTTGACCAAGCCCCTTCCTCGCGCAAAATTCTTACCGATATGTGGTATGATTGGACTCTATACACTCGGTCCATATAGAGGGGGCGTGTAGAGATATTAAGATATTCTTTAGAATATATTCATATCTCTTGAGAATGTGTATCATATTTTATGGTAACCTTAGCATTAAGAACTAATACTTGTATATATTGTAACGTGTTCTCAACCTATAATCAATCAATAAACACTTCTATTCACATCTTCGTGTGTAGGTTGTATAATGTTTTACTGGTATTGATGTCAAATAAGATGTAAACACCATATTAGCATCGACATAAGCAATATCTGTATTGTTTGGCAGTGACTTCAGACCTAAGATCAATGGCAGGTAAGCGTATTCAAATTTTTATTTATAAAGATATTATATGTACCAAAAAGCCAGAAACTAATCAAACATTATATATGGATAGTTCTACAGATTTTATTGACACGTTTATATATGGAAATGGAGTTGTATAGAGTTCCGAGGAGAAGGCTTTTTTTAAAAAAAAAGAGAGAGGTAGGCTTTTCGATCGGAATATCGCCAGGGGGCATCACACGCAACATTGCTAGGACAGCCTCGATAATGATTTCTTTCACTTGTGATTTTTATCTTCTTAGCTATCTTTTTTGTTGGATTTGAAAAACGTATTAAAATTATCATATAAACATGGATGGGTTCTATATATAGATGACCATTGTGTGATGGGTTTGTTTTTCTTGCAGGAGAAGTTAGTGGCGAATACCTTCCAATTCAATTGTAACATCCTGGACCGCAAAATCCGGTCCAGTTGAATTTTTATTAAAAGGAAGCCCATTTATCCTAAAACCCATTAACCTAACCCTATTTAATGCCCTAAACTAAACCCTAAACCTATTTTTTCCTCCTTCTTTTTCCCTAGCCGTCGAACAGCAGCCAGAGAGCTTGGAGACAGAGAGATTTCGCAGGAAACAATTGGAGAAAAGAGAGAAAATGAGAAAGAAGAAGAAGACAATGCAGTCTTCGGAAACAGAATAGACATGCTGTGGAAGAACAGAATACGGCCAACCAAATCATCAAGGATCGACTTGATATTTCTACAGTAAGTGCGCCTCTCATAGATCTATCACCTCCAACAAACGGTTCGTCATTTTGACTTTTATTCTAAAAGTTATGGATGTTTTACCGAGGGATATCGGTGCAGAGAGAAACTGCAACCAGACGGAAAGATGAGGACGATCGGCTATTCAAACGGCGTCTGATCGGAGCAAACTCGACGGCCATGGCTAAAGGACATCTAGGGCTTCAATCTGAACGGTGGGATCTCATAGTTAACGGTTAGTTTCAGAGTTATGCCTTCGTTTATAAGGGACATAGAATCTGCCAGATTTCCAGATCTGCCTAGTTTTAGTGTAAAGGGTGTTTGGCTAATCTAAAGGTTGATTTGTGGGTTGATCTTCTGTAGGAGTGTTGTAGGCTCTCATATCTATCTAACTGGTAAAAGGAAAACCAGATTCGGATCCATATGAAAGGAGAAACGTGCCTCTGAAGTTGATGATACGAAGCTGTCCATCGTAAGGAAGCTGAGTTATGAGTTGTTCTTCTGCAAGTGGTCAAGGTGAGGGTTTACACTATTCTCTCTGAGTCTAGGGTTTGGTTTAGAACGTTAGTCTAGGGTTAAACCGGCCAGTTTCGAGTTATATGTCTCGGCACGAATATATAACTTGTATTATGTATGTGTTATGATAATCTATACGCCTAGAGTGCGATTGTGTGTTTGGTCGCTAAGTTGAGCATAGGTAGATAAAGGTAAATGATGTGATGAGAACTTAGAATTATTTAACCAAAGGACTAGGGTAATATGGCATTGCTTGAGAATTACGCAAGAGATGAACTGTGCATGCTAATTGATGAGATGCTGCTTGTCCCAGGGACGGGGTGAGAGGTAAGCCCCTGACCTGAAGTCGGGAAATGAGAGTACCTATGAGCGGATGTGGAAGTCAGTGGCACGTTTTCGTACCGGCTGGCTCGATCTGCACCCGGGTTCAGTGGCACGGTTTTGTACCGGCTGACTTGGGTCGATGGGAGTTCAGAGGCACGGTTTCGTACCGGCTTACTCGGTTTTTTGGGAGTTCAGTGGCACGGTTTCGTACCGGCTGACTCGGTTGTTTGCGGGTTCAGTGGCACGGTTTCGTACCGGCTGACTCGGTTGTATGAGAATGATGTGGATGAATGATGTTGGAGAATGTTTGGTAGTTGCTTGATCAGTACGCTAGGTGCTTGCTTGGTGGGTTGCGGTTTAGGTTTGGACGTTTGGGCTAAAGTAGGTTCTAGATGAGGAGGTCTAGTGTAGGTTCTTACTGAGTGGCTTGTTGTCGGGAAGTCACTCACCCCTCTCCCTTTTTCCTTTTTTCCCGTTTATGTTTGTCTTGCAGGTTTATGTTAGAAGTGACGTCTAAAGTGAAGTTGGTGGTTTTGCGAAAGGATTTGCTCTGGACCGGTTGGTTAACTCTCTACCCGGGTTAGGGATGTTACAATTGGTATCATAGCCTAGGTTAATGGCCACTCCGGTTCTGACCCGGAGGGCCATAGTTTTCAAAAAGATAAAAGTTTTCAAGTTAGGATGTTTATTTAGAATTTGTCGCGACATAAAAACTCTATGCTGATTTCAAAACACCAACTTCGGCTTTAATCTAGCTCCTAGCATTAGAGCTTCTTTCGGGGGTTTGTTGCACGTGCGGTGCTAAAGACGTAGACTTCAAAGCTTGACCTGGAGCGACTACCGGAAAACGTGATCCATGGACGACCATCAAGAGGAGATTATGAGTCCAAAGTCAAGATCTTAGATTAGAGAATTAGCCCAGAAGTTAGGTAGATTTCTAGAATGGGGTTGCAGATTTACTATTTATTCTTGTGTGTGTTCGATGCTTGTTAGTAGACCGTTTAGATTCTTCCATGAGAGGTGAATGAGGAGCGGATCCCCTAGTGTGATAGGACTTGATTTCGAGTTCGAATCAAGTTAGTTGAGTCTAAGGTTTCAAGTTGTGCCCCGAGAAGGACAAGATGAAGACTTGGTTCTTAAGGAGAGTGTTGGTTCGGTGACCAAGGAGTTTCACGCATTTGCGGGAGGTACAAGTGACACAAGGACGTGTTGAACTCATTCGGAGTGAGAGCTAGCTAAGCAATGACAACTTGGATGGATCACCTAGCCGCAAGGACACGGCTGGGCAGAGAAGTCAATTTGGGATCGCATGGGTGTTGAGGTATGACATTGGATATGTCCTAAACTCCTCCTAGTATCAAGGTTAATCTTTCAGTGGAGCTTCAGAGGGTTTAAAGGAGCTTGGCAGCCATGACTAACGGGGGAGGAAACCCGGAAAACAAAGGAAATAAGAGATAAAGTGGGACAGGACCACATAATGAAAGAGTGATATGCAGTTGTAGGACCCTTCTGTATATCACCATTGTTCGACCGCGAAAGTTGCTAAGGAAGTGTGCTAGGGCGGTACTGCTCTTCCCACAAGGACTTGAGGACAAGTGCATGGATGAGAAGGACCTCATTCAAGTGCTAGAACTACTTAGAGATCAAAGGTTCAACTTAAACGCAAGGAGACCTATAACTATGACGCTGGACGCCCCAGCTGTCCACCGTGTTGTCCTAAAATCATGGAGTGCAGAAACCGGAAAGGATAACGGTTGAGTAAGAATCTACAAGAGCCCTTTCTCCCTCAGAATTCGGGGCGAATTCTTTGTAAGGGAGGGAGAATTGTAACATCCTGGACCGCAAAATCCGGTCCAGTTGAATTTTTATTAAAAGGAAGCCCATTTATCCTAAAACCCATTAACCTAACCCTATTTAATGCCCTAAACTAAACCCTAAACCTATTTTTTCTCCTTCTTTTTCCCTAGCCGTCGAACAGCAGCCAGAGAGCTTGGAGACAGAGAGATTTCGCAGGAAACAATTGGAGAGAAGAGAGAAAATGAGAAAGAAGAAGAAGACAATGCAGTCTTCGGAAACAGAATAGACATGCTGTGGGAGAACAGAATAACGGCCAACCAAATCATCAAGGATCGACCTGATATTTCTACAGTAAGTGTTCCTCTCATAGATCTATCACCTCAGACAAACTGTTTGTCATTTGGAGTTTTATTCTAAAAGTTATGGATGTTTTACCGAGGTATATCGGTGCAGAGCGAAACTGCGACCAGACGGAAAGATGAGGACGATCGGCTATTCAAACGGCGTCTGATCGGAGCAAACTCGGCAGCCATGGCTAGAAGACATCTAGGGCTTCAATCTGAACGGTGGGATCTCATAGTTAACGGTTAGT
>OVAN01017432.1:0-10002 GCA_900406275.1 Anastatica hierochuntica
TCCTATTTGGACAAATCCAAGTTGAAAGTGTCCCATTTTTCTAATTCTCTCATGTTTTAAATATAACTAGAGTTTTGATCCGCGCAACCGCGCAAATTTTTTTAAATAATTTTATCTATTATTAATTATGTTTAGACTTTTCAAGAATCGAGTTTATAATTTTCGGTTATTTCGAGTTTCAGATTCGGGTTCAGATTCAAAACTTTTAGAATTTTCAGTTATATCGAATTCTGGGTTCGATTTAGATTTGAGATTTTTAAGACTTTTGAACTTTCAGATTTCTTCGGATACTCGTATAGGTTTAGTTCGAATAATATTCAATTCCCAAAATACTGTGAAACAAAACTCGTTAGAGTATTTAAAAAAACACCAGATGACTAAACTTAAATTTTTATAGTTTATATAAATTATTTATAGATTTTTCTAAATTTATCATTTTATAATATTTTTTGAATTTTTGTAACAAATTTTATTTTGAAAATAATAATATTGTAATATAATTATTTTAAAAGTTATAGATTTATTTTAAATTTGAAAATAAACTATATTTAAATTTGCTGTAAATTGTGCTTGTTTACAATTTTGATAGTGATTAAGTGAAAAAAATATTAGAATATTCTAATATGTTTGTTGGAATATGTAAATGAGTAAATAGAGTTATTTTAATTTATTATATACATTTAATAAAAAATTTTAAAATATGTTCATTTTGAAAAATTACACATGAAAAAGTCTATGTCTTCCCTTTTAATAAGATAGATCTTATGCAAGCAAGCAAGAAAACTGAATGAAAATACATAAAAGAAACAATTCTCTTAATTTTTTTTTGATAACCAGGAGGTTTCAAGCCCGTGGACCCCTAATTCTTCACGGACGGGTTCAGATTAGGTTATATGTTTGTCTTTGGCAAATTAATCCCTCCCAACGCAGTTCGAACCCGTGAACTCCTCTTTTAATAAAGGGAATTTTTACCACAAAACCAACACTTCATTGGTATTCTCTTATTTTCTCTCATGGTATTAACCCCATATAACCTCCAAAATAACATAAAAGTATATCATAAATATCTAAACTTTTCGAACAAAAAGTATTTAAAGTCAACATTGATATTTCTTTGTTGTCTTATTTTTCGATTGAACAAAAACTAAGATTTGATCCACATTATACGCGAGGTTATATTTTATTAATATATTATGTTAAATTTAAACTTAAATGAAAATTTAAATTCATAACTTAAATATTTTATTAATATCTTATTTATATACTTTTAGTTTGGTTAAATATTTTCGTATTGGTTAAAATATTTAATCTATGGTGAACTAAATAATATCTTGTTTTTGCAATAAAAACAGTCTCAATTAAACCATTATAGTTTGAATCATTTTTTTCTTTTAAAATAATTTCAATTATAACAATACAGTGAAAAAACTATAGTGTTTAACTAAAAATATGTTTTAGAAATAATTACCTTTAACATGGTTTTAAAAACAATATGCTTTGTGTCCATATTAATTTAATATCATTTTACTTTTTATATATTACAAAAATATAAACTATTTGGGATTTTAGTTATGTTTTAGAAATCATATATATATATTAATATTATATAACTAAAGTATATTATTTAGTTTAAGTATATTTCATTTTAGATTAATTTAAGAATAATATTGGTAAGAGAGTAAATAATTTTATGATTTATTTAATTATTTAAAAGATAATATTTTATTTTGATGGATTTTAAAAAAAGTGATATTAAGAGAATCTTGATAAGATATCACTTACATAATTTCTTTGTTTTGTTTAGTTTTAGATTTATTAATATCTTTTAAGAACTTATGATATCTTTAATGAGTATATATATTTTTTTTAATGATATCTGATGTAAAGTTTTACAAATTTAAAGTTATTCTCTTAAATGTACTTCCCAAATAATACTATAAATATTTTAAACGAAAGAGATTAAGGGACTTTCATGTTTGAAACAAAAAAATTATTTATCTCATGTTGTCTATTTGAAAATTCACCCATATGAGTATTTCAAAAAGTGTATTTACTATGTTTTAGTTTATAGATTTGTTTATTAGGTTTGTTCGAAGGGGTTTAGTATTTTTGTAATGTTTAATCTATTGAGAGCAATTGGTTGATAAAAAATAAGAAAAAAGGTATTGCAAAACCCTCTAATCTTTTGGTGATCATAAAGTGAAAAGAAATTCTTTCTTTTATAAATGGTTTTATTATCATGGATATTTTGATGCTTTATAATCCTTTCTTTAATAAAGTTTTTTTTTTTGTTATAAATCTTACAACAATAGTCTATACAACAAATGTATACCATCTTATAGTGGACAAATGTCAACTTAAGTTCTAATGAGAATATAGTTCCTCAATGACTTGTAATTAAATTAAATCCAATAAAATAGTTTAAGACTATGGTAGTGTAACTAATTATGAGTAAAGGTGTTTATCTCAAATAACTTGATCCACAATTTAATAAGTGGAATTTTGTACCAAATTTTCACTTCTATAATTAAAACTAACTAACCCAAAATTTCAATTGGTTACTCCTATTAGATACAAAAGCTTTAGTCAGGAGAAATCAAAACACATTTGTAGTAATCCTTTTTTCACTCATATTCAGTGACTCTTTTTTTTTTTTTATCTCATATTTCAATGTAAAATAAATTTATCAACGTTGATTAGGTTGACTAGATATGAAGCATGTTATGAACAAACTTTTGAAAAAACAAAATGTCGCTAATCTATCAATAAGAGTGATTAAGCTGACAATATACTTTTTCTTTTAATCATCATTGTTTTCAAAACTTAGCTTTATAAACAGAGAAGATCGCATCCATCTATGATTATCTTTGGTATGTAGCGTTTATAAATATTTTGGATCTATGGGTAGTATTTGTGGACTTTTATTAGGTTTTCTTGCTTTGGTGTATTTCCTACATTTTTTTTTGTAGCGATTGGATCGTCAACAGGGGACAAAAACAAACATATCAGTTAAGTTTTGAGTTTGCAGGTTTATTTTTTGGCTGTGTTTGTTTAAGTTGTCTATCTCTTTTGTGTCTTTAGGAAGTTAATGACGAGGAGGCTGTGCAACCGGAAGTCAATGAGGAGGAGGTTGTGCAACATTAATCTCAACTTCCTTCCCGACACAGATCTCCTCAGCGTTAACCTTACCTGGAGACATGTGCTCTTTTCGGATGCAACCTCGTTGTTGTTGCGAATTAAATTTACTGTTATTCTGACCACCAGCAGAAATCTGCCAACTTTTCAAAACAACCAGAACATTCCATTGTTTCAGCGAGTTAAGAGCTTACAAGCCACATGTTGCATCTCTCTTTTCCACAGAGTGAACAATGTTCACAACGAGATTCCAACACTCGAGGGAGATAAAATATTTAGAATCATTCCTTGGGAACACCAATTCGTCTTCTCTCCAATGTAGCTAATGCTTGTGTTTGGTTATTTTACCACAAAAATCCTGACAAGTATCAAACAATGATGGTTGTTTGTGTTTCTATAATCCATTGGAAAGCTAATCCCATATACCATCTCGACCTCCAGGGCATTGATAACTCTAGGATATTCCTCACTTCACTAAAGATGGTCGATGATGATCCACACTACCAACACCTCGCAGAAGAATCGATATTACAGAAAAATGGATGGATCACCTTTTACATTTGATCATTTGCAGTGGGTTGTTTCGCATTATGTTGTTAAATTCTCTTGTGATTTTTGCAGGAAACCACTTGTTTCCAGACAAGCTTCCCCCTTAGCACTCCAACAACTCCCATCTGACCATGATCCAGACTTTGCATGAACTGTAAGCAGATTCCTCTTCCTTCCATGACAAATCTCTATTTCAGAAACCAAAAAAGGAACGACTCTTTTCTGTAATTAACTTGCATAATCCGCACCTGAGCAACAATTATCCAAAGACCACCTGAGACGACCTCTTCTATATCTTACCACCAGCTGCATCTTCTTATATGGACTAGAAACTCCTACATGAGGATCAGTAAAAATACATTAGGTCTAACCCTTTCACTAAAGATTCTAACCCTTTCCATCTGTTAAAATTTCAAGATGTTTCTAGCGTATTATAAAGGTCTTCCTTTGTACAAATACATAGAAAACTGATAAATAGTTCTATAGATGAAAAACATACTGTTTTTAAGTCGTATGAATGTGTTGTCTATATCCTCCTATCGAAGGTTTGGTTTGCTTGTCTGCGTTACACGTTCCTATTGAACAAGTGCTCGATTTACACTTAGAGGGAGTTGTGAATGCAAAACTAAACAAGAAGAAAAACAAACAATTCAACGAGTAGAGAAAAAATGATTTCCTTTGGATATTATATTCAACCAAGTATTATGCTTCCCATGTTACACTTTGCTCTGTTGGTTATATACCATGAGGAGCATTTAACGGAAAATATATCTACACAAAGTAGCATAAAGAAAGAGAGAATCACAAGTGATAATGACTCTTATCCAAACTCCACTCCTCCCAAACCACTCTCCATCCATTCATGTTAGCAACTTTCTCGAGCTGTGAGTCTTTGACTATCGTTTCCATCCTGATTGGGCAGAAGGATACAATCTTTAAGTTCCTGATGAGCCGCAAAGGAAAATGAAGAAGAAGAATTAGGTAGGTTCAGTGTTGGGTTATGAGAAAATAGACTAGAGGAAGAGATCATCAAGATTTCGTAAGCCCAATAACACTTGGTGAGATGCAAATGTTGCATGTTTTTGATGTCGTTTTCATATAAACATAACTAGGTGGACATCCGCGTTTTAGGCGAATTAAAAGAATTACAATTTATATTGTTCATCTTACAATGTGAAATCCTAACATGTTATGCTTAAAATTCGATATAAAAATTTAATATATGGACGTACAAGCGTGAGATTAAAAATTCAATATACACTTTCAATCATTAAAAATCATATTTTCTACCATAGATTTTATTTACTGAATACACTGTGATTTTAAAGCATGTTTTATTTACAATTTAATTATTTTGTTTATTATGTTGAAAATGGGCTAAATTATATTAATAATTTTTTTTGAATATGATTAATTCTAGGAATCAGATTCTTTAAACATACAATCACTAATATAATTTTGTACTCAACATTCAAAATGAGTTTGAATTTAAACCAAGTTATATTATTTACTAATGAGTTATTTGAATTTCTTTCCTAAGTGGACAGAAACCTAAGGAGCTTAGTCACTTATACATATAAATATATTTTGCATGTAATTTTGATATTTTAAATCGTCTCATGGTAATTAGTTGAAGTATTAAAATGGAATATTTTGTTTTGATAAATTTTAAAATGGAAATATTTAGAATTAGGATTTTTGTTGCTTCGTGGACTATGACAATCCTTAGAGATAAAGATCAACAACTGCATAGGGGAGGCAATACAAACACATACCATGATGCCTGAACAGGTACATTATACATTTATTTTTCCTCTTCATTCCTTTCCTCTACTCTTTATTTGCATGTCGTAGACTTCACGTAGTAGAATATATATCAAATTCATCGATGAAAACAACTTTCAAGGGCTATTTACCCATGATTATTGTGAAAGGAAAGCCAATTCAGGTTGAGTAGGTTCCTTACTAAATGAATTCGGTCAATCTATATAACACATTTTAATATACAATATGCTTGAATATGAGTTGGTTTGGTTTAGCATATTTATATCCCAGGATATACATACAAATTAAAAAGAACGATCATCAATACTATTAAAACAGAAGCATAACAACTTTTGTTTACGTGTGATATGCACCATTTTAAAATCATGCCTTAAAAATAGTACTCCCCTAAATCTTTATACATATAACAAATTTTATTCATATTCTATTTTGAATCATAACAAATTATGATAAGGACAATGAATTCATTTAAATAGTATAGATGTCTAACAATATATATCCTATATCCTGTGTTTAAAACTCAAGTATTAAAACATCTTTTGTGGTATCGATTTATTTTACAGAATATAGTTAGTTTTTAATGCAAAGATATTTGTTGATTTATTATTTTGTTTTTCTGATAATTGAAAAAATTTTCCAGAAATTTTTTTCTAATGCGAGTTAAACTATAACATCATTGTTAGGAAATTTATATTATAAAAATTATGTATTCTATAATAAAAAAAACTCGACAACGTTAATACAATAAATTGACTTTATAATCGTATCATTGTTTAGCACATGATATAAATATACGGTAGGAGAAACTCATTTTCATTTCAAAACCGAGTCGACAATAAATATTGTTAATACATTCAATAATAAAAATATTTGTTTTACTATAGTTTATCTATACTATTAAAACTCATATCACATTTAAATTTGTTTCTCTATTACATTATACAAAAGATAAATATCCCGTGTTTTGAAAGCGCGAGTAAAAATCTAGTATATATTATTAAATCAGAAGCACAATAACTTCATCTATTGTGTGGTATTACCAATGATATACGAGAACCCCAAAATACCTCTAATTAAATAATTAAATAATTTTAAAAAATAAAAAGAAAGAGAAAAAAAGAACTAAAAACGCCGAAATGCGAGTCTAGCTTTGGTCTCTTCCTCCTTTCTTCGCTAATGGGCCCCAAGGCCCACTTGGCTTCATCTGATTAATTATGGACCAAATTCGAACCGTATTTTGGTGGGGTGGAAACCATTTCCAATAGGAGCCCCCAAGCTCGTCATTGTGAATTGATTAGAGGACTTGATGTTGAGATTGAATTCTCAAATTGATTTATTGACGAGACTCAAAGTTTGGCATTTAAAATTCAGCTCGAATTTCCAGTTTCTTTAATTTGATCATCTCCCTTTTGATTTGATTCAAAAAAGATTTGATTTGAACATGATGGGCCCCATTGCTACTTCTGCCTTCCACGTCACCATCGAGAATCATGCCGTTTTTAAAGATGGGACTTTACGCCTCTCTCTCTCATTAAGATTTCTCTAACTTCTGTTAAAAGGTATGTCCTCTGTACCTCTTCAGCTTCTCTGTTTTTGCAATCTTTGCTTGTTTTCCTTTTGCGATTTATCCAACCGTTCATCTCCGCCTCCACCGCTGAAAATTAGGGTTCCGCCTTCTTTAGCATTGATTCCGATTCCCTAATCACACGCTTTAGGAAACCTTTAAAGTCTGCTCCTCTTACCATAATCAAACTTGTAGATATCCTTGGGTCCTCTTGAAAGAAGCCTCTCCCAGAGGACAAACCAGTCGAACTACCCTTCTTTCGTGCAGATCTTGACTCTATCGGTGATGGCGATGCTCCTGTAACCATCATAGACGACACTGATCTCGAAGAAGAGGTTTCTCCTATTGCCATTCATGATGTTCCAATTGCGGCGATCCCTGCAATGACCTTTTTCAATGTTTCTCCGACGGCTAGCACCGCCAAATCTCTTCAAATGCTGCGGGAAGAACACGAAATTTCTGGCGAGGTAGTGTTCTTACTTTCGACCCCCAGGGAAAGGCATTAGACCCCTCCTTCTGGGTATTTATGCCTTTATGAATATATTTTCGTAAATTGTCGTCTTTGGTTTTCGCTTCCTCATCTCCTCATAACCTACTGCCACCGGCGTCACATCACTATCTCACAGCTTACCGTTGGGGGAATCAAAACAATCATGTGTCTTCTTGTCCTAGCTGCAAAGATTGAGCTCAAGCTAGGGGTCTAGCTACTGGAACACTTGACCTCATTCAAGCCAAACTCCAAGAAACCGGGAAAATATTATGTCTCCAACAATCCTAAATTCATAACACTACCCAGCAACAAGGTCGATGACTGGGAGATGTCGTACTTCTATGTGCAGGCTGATGTCAATTCTGCTCTGGAGCCCTTTGTCAGGAATATGCGCAGAGATTGGAACATTGATTCTGCCAGGTGACCTGTTTGGGTCGTCATTTTGATTTTGCCAATTCTGATCTCTGCTGACTGTGTGTTTTTCTTGTCTTTGTTTCCATTTTGTTTTGTGCCCAAGAAACCCAAGGATTTCCCAACCCTAAAGGAAGATCTTGCCAATATCAAGGGCATCGAAGATCATAAGTGGGCTACTTTCAACTCCACACGAATTGTTGTTGCCACTACATCTCTTGATGCTCTTGAAGCCAACCAACCTCCTCCTCTCCATACTCTTCATATTCAATCTCCAAAAGACATGGTGCGCCATGTGGTCAACCTCCCGAATCTTAAGCAGAGGAATGCCGAGCTAGCCTAGAAAAAGGCTGACTATGCAAAGGCTGAAGCATCAAGCAAAGCAGCTGATGTTGGGCAATTTGTTGCTAAAGAAAAGGCCTCCTCCTTTGCCTTAGTTGTGCAACACCAGATTCCTTCGCCCTCTGCTCCCACCGTGCAATCATTGACCTTGGAGGTGGGTAATGCTGATGCACCTGCGACCCTTATCATGCCACATCCTCCTCCTATTGTTGGGGCTTAGGACACCCCCACTGGACTATATGGGAGGGAGATCGCCTGCGAGAAGGCAAACGATGCTGCTCAAAAGAGAGGGGTCAAAGACTACTCTTCCCAAGATGCGGAGTATTCCTACACTTCCCGCACTAATAAGGACTCCTATGGTACGCGGAGCTCTCCTCCCCCGCCGCCAACCAGGAAGGGGTTGTTGTCTTCAGACTCTAAATAATGGGTTGCGCATCCTGTCGTGGAGCCCTCCAAACAACAGAGGACATAAGAGAGGATGCCACCAAAACAGGGGGATGAGGAGAAGAGAGCCGAGGAGAGAAGAGCCGAAGAGAGAAGAGATGAGGAGAGAAGGTAATCAAGGTAGAGCTCTAAAGAGAGAAGGTTGCCTAAACGGGGCCTGAAAGAGTCTCGTACCTGTTACAAACGGATGTCAGAAACTGGTGCTTCTCAGTAGCGTGGGGATGAGGTGGCACCAAACTTTTGCTCTGACCTCCAATCTTTTGCTGAGGCTGGGGACTACGACTTCAAGTTATACTTTGTTGGAAAGACTCCTCCTGCTGAAAATCATCGCGCCTGCAAGCCCTGAACTGATATTTAGGCTTGTTGTGGAAAAGCCCTTTCTTGAAAAATGCCTCGACAAATCTCCCATCTACCAGGATATATGTTGCTGCAACACCCATGTAATTCCTGTTTGAACCCTTCCTACTCCCGATCTCATGACTTAGTTTTTTCATCACCAAATTTAACATAGATTCTTTCTATGTCTTAGCAAATGGATTCTGTCAACCACCTCCGCCTCAACTATGAAGCCAGACTGGAAGAGATGTTGAAGATAGCCACTCGCGACCGTACCATTCTCAAGCAAGAGCATAGTGTACACGCTGATACAATCCAGTACTACGTGGAAGTTGAGCACAAGCTCGACCTCTTCGATGTGGAGGTAAAGGACCTCGGAAAAAGGGTGGAGGAGCTTGAAAAAGTTAACTCCGTGTTGTACTCTTCCTTATCCAATGCGAAGGACGAGATGCATACTTTCAAGGAGGTGTCCTAGAAGCGCGAGGTCGAGCATTCAAGAACTTGAGGCGAGTCGGGAGGAGGCTAAGAAGAGGGAGGCCAAGCTAAGGGAAGATCTGAAGAGGGTCTAGAGGATTAGAAACGAGCTAGGATGGCAGTTCGAATCAGGTTGCACGATTCATGCTGAGGAAGTCTAGAGGCTGACAAGGCGAAGTGGGAGGAGGCTTTGGCAAACTTCTAGGAGGAGCTTGCTGTTGCTGGATTGTTTTTGCAAACAAAATCATAACGAAGCTTTAATATTTATAAAAGTCAGTTTCCTAACAATCACACAATCTGCAAGTGCACGGATATGCTATTGTAGTACTTTGGGGTCGAACCACAAGGAGCACGTCAAGCTAGAAAAGTCTAAAATTTGAGAATACACAATTCCTCCTAATATATTAGAAACTAAAGATAGACTATCCCTAACACCATCATTACAATCCTATCTAGCCAAATCTCAAACACC
>OVAN01017433.1:0-10002 GCA_900406275.1 Anastatica hierochuntica
CATTCAATTCAAGAACCACTTTCAACCTCCATGGATGTCGACTATGATCATCACCATCACCATCACCATCATAATCTTGATGATGACGACCATGACGTCACCGTTGCTCTTCACATAGGTCTTCCAAACCCTAGTGCTCAAGAGATGGCTTCTTTACTCATGATGTCTTCTTCCTCCTCTTCCTCAAGAACCACTCATCTTCATGAGAACATGAATCACAGGAAAGATCTCGACAACGATGACTACCCTCACGGCTCCTACGGTGGAGGAGGAGGAGGAGGAGAAGATGATGATGAAGATTCAGTCGGCGGAGATGGTGGTTGTAGAATCAGTAGACTCAACAAGGGTCAATATTGGATCCCTACACCTTCTCAAATTCTCATTGGTCCTACTCAATTCTCTTGTCCTGTTTGCTTCAAAACTTTCAATAGATACAACAACATGCAGGTTACTTTATAAACTCACATCACATCTATATTCATATTGTTACATATCTCTTTATGTATATATATGTTTTAAACCCTTTCATTTTCTTAAATTTTCCATGTATATATTAATCAACTTTCTTTTTTTAATTTTTTCTACTAAAACCAATAGGTAAAAACCAAAGAAAATGTATTTTCACTTTTAAAATAGGTAAAAATATTATAAATAGATTTACATAAACAAAAACTATTTTCAAATCAATCAAAATGACGTGTCTTTGCTCACTTGATGCATGAATAAATCATTGCATTACAAAGAACCGAGAGACTTGAGACTGTGAAGACTGAAACTGAGATTTAACAAGACAGTAAATGTTCTTTATGTCTTTAGTACTTTCAAAGTTTCTGTGGCTTTGCTGCTTTTTCTCTATACAATATTGGCAAGTGTGTCATCTTTTTATTTTTTTTTCTGTATGAGAGTCTTTTAATATCTAACGTGTAAAATAACAGTAATCATATATATTCACGTACCTATACTCAATAAATAGAAATAGATATATAAATGTATGGCTTTGTATTGAACATGAACTTATTAGCATCTTGCTTTTTAGTTTCACCCTTATTAAATTGTATCTCTAAGCATGCATTTACATATGTTATAATTATTCATTAATGTTTTTAGTTCATGAAATCTTATTGGTTTTTTTTAAGTATGCCTTAAGGTTAATTTGCTAGTAATCATTACATGTTATAGTAGAATGGCTAATAGAGATATCATTAGCTAATTTTTTTTTTAATTTGAACATGTTATATGTGATTTAAACCCTACAATATGATCATATATGCATATTTTTTTTGTTTATAGATGCATATGTGGGGACATGGATCACAATATAGAAAAGGACCTGAATCTCTAAGGGGAACACAACCAACAGGAATGTTGAGGCTTCCATGCTATTGTTGCGCACCGGGATGTCGCAATAACATTGATCATCCGAGAGCAAAGCCTCTTAAAGATTTCAGAACACTTCAAACACATTACAAGAGGAAACATGGTATCAAACCCTTTATGTGTAGGAAATGTGGAAAGGCATTTGCGGTTCGAGGAGATTGGAGAACACATGAGAAGAATTGTGGTAAGCTTTGGTATTGCATTTGTGGATCTGATTTTAAACACAAGAGATCTCTTAAAGATCACATTAAAGCTTTTGGGAATGGTCATGGAGCTTATGGAATTGATGGGTTTGATGAAGAAGATGAGCCTGCCTCTGAGGTAGAACAACTAGACAATGATCATGAGTCAATGCAGTCCAAATAGCTTATCAAAAATTAGTATTAAGTACTTAGTAATTCGGTATATATATTAATCATAAGAATACCTAATATGGTCTACATTTTGATGGAGGTAAGGCTTCTCTAAGTAAGAGCTATATCATCTAGTGATCATACAAAAAAAAATGAATCAAGGTCACTTGGAAATTTTTTTACAATGTATCTCTAGCTTCTTAGTTAAATTTATTACAAGACAATGTAGAACTCTTACTAATGAGGTTGTCCACGGTTTCTATTTGTATATATTTTTGTTCTCATTTATTTTTGCCTTTAAGTCTTATGAAGGAAATAAATTATAAAAATATGAATTATATTTGTTAGGATATACTAGCTATAGAAAAAGAGATGCTATATATACATTTATGCATGCAATATTATGTTGAGTATTTTCTCTCTTTATATACCATATCCTAGATCATAATTAATATTTCCAAATTTTAATTTGAGTAGTGATATATTCTAGTTTTTTATTCCTAAAAGATATTTGGTGGAGTTATCTTTACAATTATTTTATAGGAATACTTAAAAAATGATACTTAATTGTCTACTGACATCATGGAGAATAATGAGAGAATGGACACTAGAGAATATTAATCAAGTGCAGAACTTTCTTATAGTATGATCTATCAATTTATACATTATCATACTTTCATATGTTTGTTTTTAAATAATGTGATGATGCTATCTATATATACACACACACATATATTGCTCTAATAGTTAAGAGTTTAAACTACTTCAATTTTTGTTTACATCACAAACCAAATTCCT
This sequence comes from Anastatica hierochuntica, assembly GCA_900406275.1. NCBI lineage: Eukaryota > Viridiplantae > Streptophyta > Magnoliopsida > Brassicales > Brassicaceae > Anastatica > Anastatica hierochuntica. The sequence goes on from OVAN01017433.1 coordinate 2,529, forward strand.
CTTGTTGGTAATAACATTGGCATGCTTACAAATTGTTACAAGTACAAAAAGAATGAGATCTCAAAAAAATGCAATTTTATTAATTACTCATTAAGATTGTATTAATACTCAAAATTTAGAATGTACATAACACATGAATAATTGTAACATATTTTGTTCAATCAGAATTTTTCGTTTGTCTCTGTACAATAAAATTGTCTTGTGTAATACTAATGTACTTAGACTAACTTTTCGAATAAATAATCACCATATGAATTTTTCATTTGTAAACCAATTATTTAACTTAGTAAGAGAAAAGAACTATAAGTGATTTTCTAGTTGTGTTAGTTATAGTTTTTTTTGTTGTGTGTCAGTTTGTTATAGTAATATGTAGAATTCAAGATCCAATTTGGATCTGATTATGTAACTAGGATCAGTTAGAGAGAGACTTTTTCTTCCTGCAAAAAAGCTTTTTCAATATGCTCTTTTTTATTCTTCTCCTTTTCTTGTTAGTGGAAACACATATTTGCTCTTTGAAGGAACATTATATACACCTCTTTATCTATATATAATTCACTTTTTAAATCTATTTTAAATTGAGAGGAACAAGTGGACTAAGAGTTGCATCACCTTTGATGTCATCTTACAGAACTTAGGGTTCGAACCATGCAAAAAAAATGCGTAAATGACAAAAAAAAAATCTATCTTAAATTTTAAAACCAAATGATATTATCTCTCTAGATTATCATATAGATTTTGACCTAATTTTCGTTTGTATATAAATGCGTAAATTTAAATATAAGTTTAAATATAAATTTAAATTTATGGGTAAAAGTGAATATTCTTTGGTTACTGTATATGCATACAACATACGTATGCATGCAGTAATGTAAATACAAATGTATGAATGTGCATGAAGATGATGATAAATGGGTGAAGGCAGAGGCAAAAAGTAATGTGAAGGAGAGTGATATAAAAACAAAAGAGAAGAGAGTGGAGCCCTAAGGGTGTGATGGGTTGGGCAGATTTGGGAGCAAAGATTGATGGTATCAACAGTTCTTTTTTATCTCTCTCTCTCTCACTTACTGTTATATGATTTGACATCTCATTTTTTCTTTGACCATCTCTCTCTTCATCTCTCTCTCTCTCTCTCTCTCTCTCTCTCTCTCTCTCTCTCTCTCTCTCTCTCTCTATGTATACACACACATACTCTCACACAAATGACTCAACTTTCATAACTCCACCACCAATTAAAACCCACATGCTTGCTTCATTTGTATTCATTTCATATTCAAGGTTACACATCTTTTTTTATGTTAAAATCTAAACTTTTACATTAGTTTTGTCCCTGCCGTAATGTAATAAACAAATGGTGAATTTGTGTTTCACAAAAAAAACTATTGATTAGTTTTTTGGTTTGTCTACTATTTTGTCCAAATTTTACTAACAAACAAAAAGAGAAAAAAAATAAATGGGAGCAAAAAGGTTAAAAAAATGGAAGAAAAAGGGTGTTAGTTTCTTAATTATTGATTTTTTTTTGTTCATTAGATGTAATTTCTCATAAATAATATGAATTATCAATTTTGTGTCTAATATGAATTTTATTTTTGGTTGTTTATTTGCTCCTAAAACAATTCTTGTAATTCTTGAAAACCATTTAAATTTCAGGCTGATAAATATTTTGTGCATTTAATTTAAACTAATATTGATCTTAGCATATAATAAAACAAGAAACATATATTATCTATATAAATATATAAAAGATACAAATAAGAAGATTTGTTAAAGATAAAACTGTCTGGAAAAAAAAAAGTAAGAAATTTTTTTTGCATCAAACTCATGAAAATAACCCCAAAGAAACTACACACAAAGCCCATTTTGTAGTTAGTGATTGATTATAAATTTAATGTGTGTATATATATATATATATATATATATTTATATGTGTGTGTGGATTGTTTTAAGAAATGGGTCACAAGCTTCAATTAAACAGTAGAAATCTGAAAAAGATATAAACACACATCTTGAACTTGTGTAGGATTCAGACAACATTTATTACCAATCAACTTCCTACCCCTTTGTTGGGAGAAATAGACCATCCCTATCTCTATTCCTTTGACCCCTCCTCTCATCTTCTCAACACTTCTCCACAGTTCTCTACCCTTATGGAGAGTATGTTAACTAAATATATCTATTTGTATTGGTACATTCATAAATAAATAATTAAGCGGTTCTTATTTAAAAAAAAGAGTTATTAAAAATGTGGTTCCTATTAAATGTATAAGATCATCTCTTACATGCATGTTGGTAAAATTGTAACTATACCGATTATGTATGCCTTGACAAACATGTATGTAGTAAAAACTTAAATATAAATATAAATATAAATATATATATATATTTTTGTGAGTCTATATATTGTAGTCTTACTTATAATAAAATATAAAACAAATCGAGTAGTTTTGCAAACAACTTCATTAAAAATCAAAGTAAAAAGTATTAAAAGCAAGAAATATGTTTTGAACATAATAAGTCACTGAATATGGATTTTACAACTTTTGAAGATTGCTATCTAAAATTCGAATAAAAACATAAAGAGAAACTCGAATCGAAGAAAACACCCATTTAGAAAAAAATTGTTTCTTGTGTAAATGAATTAAAAAACATGATTCAAACTCACTTAGATTTAAGTTTTAAACCCATTAAAATTCAAAACGCGTAAATGAATTGAAAAACATGATTTCTAAACCTAACTTAGATTTAGATTTTAAACTCATTAAAAATCAAAACGAAATTAAATGCGGTCATATGCGTAGATTTTAAATAAAAAAATAAATAAAAAAACATAAATCACTTAAATAAGCATAAAAATAAATGAAAACTAGTGATATATATATACTAGTTAAAAAGTTTTACTAATCTCGAAACTGAACTATTCTCTGTGAGCGTGCATATATCTAAAAGACATTTTCAAAATTCGAGCAATATATAATTAAAATTCTAACACTGTTGCCGGAAAGAATCCGAACATTGGACTTCACTTTTTTCTGTAATTATGCTGTTACATTAACCAACACATTTGCAAAACCTAAGTTTATACATTGGTTATTTTAACGTAGACAATTTTTCTTGTCTGTAAAAAAAAAAAACTTAACTAGTTAGAAGTCTTATAGTTTCTGCTTTTTAAAATCCCAAAGCTATATTCTAAATCCATTGAAATAAATTTTAATTACATTACAATTTCCTAAGATCATGTCGAGAAATGTAAATTAGAGTAACTCAATTTATTTATTACTATTACTATTTTTACTATTCACATTCCAAGGCTGATATGAAGGAGACAGCTTTGTCTACCGTGGCTCAAATCTCCATCTCTTCCATTTAAATTAAAATTTAATGTAACACACACACACGTACGTATAGTATATTAAGATTTTGTCATGTAAGAAACAAATCTTTTTAACGTATTCCTTTTGCCTCTATATATAAGTAAAGAAGTAACGAATAAAAAATAGAAATTTGATTATAGAATTAAGTAGCACAAAAAGAAGATTAATGTAGCTATGTATGATTTTATCGACAACTTTGTTTGAAGGAGGCCCCAACATCCAAAAAGAAAAAGGGAGAAAGAGGCCAAATTGAGCTTGACTCATGATTAATCACGGGTACCTCAAAAGAGAAAACAAATAAATGAAGTAAATAATTTCATATTTATTTCCAAACGAATATAATCAGAATCGGTCCGGAGCATAGGCAAAGGAACCGACCACTTAGGGCATCATAATTTTAGCGATAACAATTAGATGTATTTAAGGCATTAAAAAAATTTCTATGAACAAAAAGGACACGCATATTTATTTGTGCATAAGACATTATGAAAATTTTGGAAATGTTAGACCGGTACTGAATATAATAAATTTGTAATATATATATAGTATGAAACAAGTTCGGCCTTGAAAATCTCATATATAATGAAGACCGTAATCGAGTGAGAAAAATGAGCCAATTTTGTAGATGTTTTTTTTAAATAGGTCGTTTTTTAAAGTTATTTGTTCCTGTAAAATCGAGGGCCGGAAGCATATGTTTGTTTTGCATGGTCTCAGAACCGCCTCTGGAAACAACGTACACATATGTATATCTTTCTAAAAACATATTACATTTACTTAAGAAACAAACTATACAAGATCAATAAACGTATGAAGTTCCTTTTAAATTCATTTCTTAAACACCAAAGAATGGGACGAGTGTTTTAAGATTCAACTTATCGTCATACGCCTACAAAGTAACTATGTAAAAGGTTACATATATATACATCTAGTTATAATGGTTCTTCTTGTAAGTGATTTTGTGATCAAATCATAATTCAAAAAGTTATCAATTAACACAAAAGTTAGCTTGAAAATTTGTTTCTTTAACTATCTATTTGCTTGCATTACTAGTCATAATTCTGATATATTAACAATAGTATGATCCATGTATATATACGGGGAAGAACTTATGATAAATATTTTTAAAAACTTTTTTTCTTGCTTTTCATAATGAATTAGTTTCATTCTTTGTTACACATAAAATATTATATTATCGTTAGAGATGAGGTCTCGTTGGCTCGTGATCATTGTTCGAGCGTGTTCTTTTGTCCATATTCTTTATTTTGATCTAACTTTATTTTTTTTTCTACTCCTGTTAAAGCTATTTGATCATCATGCTTGTTGATTCTCCAAGTTGTATGTAGTGTTGGGTTTCTTTCACCAGCGAATATTATCCCAAGGAAATATAAAAAGTTCAAGAAAACAATATATCTCAAAATCACTTTTTCAGTAAAGTTTTTTTTTTATCCCTCAAACAATATTGAAAACAAATGGTTTAATATATCTTATCAATAGATGGGTATGTAAATAATATTTTATATGTGGTTTAATATAAGTGAAACTTAATGGTTTCAAATAGAAAAACAAGTTTTCATATGATCATTCTTTTGGTTAAATATTTTCATTTATATGTATGATCTATACATAAGATGACAAGCACACATACATCCACAGTGTGTGTTAAGCACTGAAGCTAGACGGTGAGATCATCAAAGAATGGGAGAGGCAGAGATGATACCAGAAAAAAAAATATATATAAAAAGTGAAAATATAAAAGATCACATCTGGTTTTATTGGTACTCTTTTTACATAAGAAAATTATATATTTATTTATATATATATATATATATATATATGATTGGACATGGCATCCACTTTTGTCTTTCCAATTACTTAAGAGGAGAGATTCTATTTTGAGGTTAACATAACTTCTAAGAAATACCCACACTCTCTTCCCCTCAATTCTCAATTTTACCCATCAACCTTTCCTACACAATATATTTAAAGTTCAATATATCTACCCTAGAGGTTGTGAAACATTAGCCACACAACCAAAAAAGGATTTCAATTTTATCTACAATTCCTTAAGAATTAATCAAGTGGCGGTAACCTTGTTGTAAAATGATTAGAGGAAGTGTAAATTCATCAATTTTGGATTCGATCTTTTATGAGAACACTCTCATTTTCATTTGACCAGTCGAAGACAATGTTACGCTTTAAGGTTAGTAGAAAACCAGTGAGCTAATCGACAACTACACTCTGCCATAAGGTTTATCGAAAAAGATAATTTAGAAAAATTATTTGTAATAGATTACAAATTACAAATAATTCATATTTCGGCTTAAAGATATAATAAAAAGTAGATATCTTCTGCGCTCCGAGAACAACGATTTTGAATTGTCTTCATGTGATTGTGGGTCTCATGTGCTGATAGGTTGTGTGATCGTTGGTTCTTTGGATCCATACCAACTAGTCTGGACTCACTTTGTTGAGAGTCGAAATATCCGAGTTATAAAAAAAATTCAATTTATGGTTAAGTGAATTTTTGGTCAACTAAGTAGTAACTACACATTTTCTAACAGTACTAGCTAGTGTTTACTTTGACAACAACACAAAAAATGGACCACATAACATAAGTAAATTGTCAGTGAAGGTATTTTCATTCAGGTTCTCTTTCTTTTATGAACAGTGGACTCTCTCTCTCTCTCTATCTCACACACATTTATTTTTTCATCTTTTGTCTTCTTTTATTTTCAACCCTCTCTTTTATTTTTGTCTGCAACATTGTGCTTTAAGTGAAATGTGTCTTTATCTCCTTTCCCATACCTCCTTTGTTTTTCTTTTTGTTCATTTACTTTTCAGAAACCAACCAAAATTAAAAGATGAATTTTCTTACTGTTATTTAAAAAAGAAGAGCCAATTGATCAGGTTTTCTTTTTGTATGTTGTATTCGGTTATGTGATAATAATATTTTCAGTTTTACAAGGATCATTTTAGAGTAAAAAAAGGAATAATCAAGGATTATGTTCATTTACGTCTATACGGGGCCGATTCAAACTTTATTTTGGTTTTGTACAGAAAAGTAGAATTTGATCGTTTATTATACTATTGAAAAAATTTGGCCCTTTTATTATATCACCGAAAATTTTTTTGCCCATTTTGTAAAAATATTTTAAAAACAAATTGTATGTCTTGATCAATTGCATACCTCGCATATCCTCAGAACATCCCATGCGTGTGTTACCACGAAAATTCGATTATGCTGACTTATTGAGATTGAAGACATAAAAATTACGAAAGGTAAACGAATATTTTTTGGATACTTTTATTTGTAAAAAGTAGTGTTTTTTCCATTAATAAATTTAAAATATGCCATAGATTGATAATTCAATAATTAGGTTATGAAAATATATGTGAGATAAAAACATCTATAAACTGAATATTTTCAAAACTAATTAGTATATATAATATAACGTCACTTAAGATTATAGCACGAATATTTTACTATAAAAGTATAATCAAGTGGTTATAGTATTAATTGTTCCATATCTTATATAGTTATAAGAGAATATATATTTAGATATGTGTGGTGATGAACAATGTTAGTACTTTTTTTTATTGATAATAAGATCATAATTAATTAAGAATTTTGGTCTTGGAACTCATAACAAAAGAGTACGTTCACGTTGGGACTAATGTGAAAGCAAAGCAAAATACTAGAGAGGATGGGTGTAATTGAATTATGAGGAACCCCATACTTATAAAAAAAATTACCTTCCAAAGGTGAAGCAATCAATTTGTAGATCAAGTGAATGTCGATCTTCTAAACATTCCATCTCTAAAATTTTTTTTTTTAAAAGTCAAAAACCCTAAATTTCAGTTCCAAAAATTGATCGTTTTTTCCCAATGCATGCACATGCAAATACTTTTTAATTTCATTCACGTGTCATTGTGGTGATCATCTATATACCTATATAAGAAAAGTACATAAGTTATTCATTGTGCATTTAGAAAGTTTTCTTGATTATATGATATCCATATAACTTGCAACATATTTATGATAAATCATAGTATTGATCAAATATATATATATATATATATATATATATATATATATATATATATAT
>OVAN01017434.1:0-10002 GCA_900406275.1 Anastatica hierochuntica
GTGAACATATCGAACCTGTTAGTAATGCATGATTAGAAATTGAGAGTCAATAGAAGTTAGTATCGAGATTACTAATGCATAGGGCGCTGATACTATGGAAGTAGATCAGTTCTACATTAGTGTTTGAATTTAAGACTATTTATAACTTGTTCCTAGTCTATAATTTGAATCAACAATGAATTGTTTCCCTAAGAATACCCGAGGCCCAACACTTCTTTGGTTGTTTTACAACGCCGTTGCTGCTACCTACTTTCTCTGCTTTCATAATTTCGTTTATTTGCATCCACTAGTAGAAATCTCGGCTATAACCACGATGGTGTCACGAAAAATTCATGGAAAAAACGTAGAAATCTCAAAAAGCCACAAAATAATCACGAAAACAAGAACGTGACATTTCATAACAGGACCGTGGCAAGAAAAGCCACGAAAAAGTCACGTAACTGTAACGAAAGAAGGAATATGGCTAACCGTGTTTAAATCGTGACAACAAATAGCCACGGAATATAAATGTAGCAAAAACGTGGCTATATATTTATATATATACATTATATATCTATACAAATAGTTTTTCTTTTAAAAATTATCATGATAAAACATATACAAATTTATTTAAAATTATGAGAACAAAATTGTGATCTACTTAAAAAATTTACAATTTAAACATTTTATTACAAAAAGATAACATATCATCTTAACTACAAATGAGATATAAAATATATTACTATTTATTTTTAAACTCTAAAACCCATGTAAACCCTAACCCCTATCTAAACTCTATCTAAACACTAAATCCTTACAAATCCCTAAACCCCATGTAAATACTAAATATTTAATTTCCCTCCTAAACTAAATCATATTACCTCCAAAAAATCTAATTTCCCTCATAAACTAAATCATTTTACCCCTAAAAGCCCAAACCCAGCCCAACTAAACATAAAAACCCTAAAATAATCTAAATGTCGAGATCGAGTATTCACTCTCTCTCTCTCTCTCTCTCGCTAAGTGTCTCTCTCTCTCTCTCTCTCTCTCTCTCTCTCTCTCTCTCTCTCTCTCTCTCTCTCTCGTATCTCTCAGACCACCGTCTCTCTCACCGCCAACCCAGAGAACCGTCTCTCTCGTATCTCTCTCTCTCACCCTTCTTCGCCGACGATGTCTCAAGCTAATCGTCGCCTTCGCCCTCGCACCGCCATCTTGAATGAACATCTAACCGTCGTCATGAATCAACTTCGAACCAGCGGCGTGAATCAACCTCTAACTGCCGCCGTGAATCGACCTTGAACCACCGGCGTAAATCTCTCAGGTTTGAATGTAGAGGGTTTCGTTTAAGTTTAGGGTTTCGATTGGGGTTAGATTTGCAATTATGTTTGATTGTTTGTGGGGTTTGATTTTTCTTAGTGTTTTATAAATTTCTGAAAGCATAGAGTTTGTTTAGGATTTTTCTTAGGAAATCCAATATTTCATTGTTGATTTATGTTTCAATTCAGGGTGTGGGTGATGGTTTAGGGTTTGATTTAGTATATATTTTGGTTTCATTTGATCTAAAGAGGTTTGATTCTATGTGCTCTTTTTTTGTGCGAGAAAGTCATGAGCTTTAAGAAAGACATATAAGGATGATTTAGAACAAAAAGAAAGTGTGTTAGTGTCTTTCTGATGTGCTTTTATCTGCCAACAAATCATTCATAGCGAGTGCTTATTGGAAATTGAAGCTATTTTAAATCAGTTTACTCCATTTATGAAAGGATAAGGAGATTAAAATATCGTTCGTTTACTCAATGAACATGTATATGTAAACCCATATATCGTTTCTTTACTCAAAGAACCCATAAGAACATGTATATCTCTCTGAAGTTCTTAAAAAAACCAAGATATCTCTCTGACAAAACGATACTTTTTTTAATAGAGATATACATCTCTCTTAAACATGTATATATATCTCTTCTCGTTTGAGTAAACCAAGATATCTCACTGTCTATCTTTCTCTGTTATGTCGACAGCACCGCCAGTGCAAACGCGTCTATAACCGCCTCCAAATAGAACCGGGCCTGCAAATGCCTCTACTCCATCTACAACTCACTCAATGCCTCCAAGTAGAACCGGGTCTACAAATGCCTCAACTCCTTCTTCAGGTCACTCAATACCTCCTGGAGGTGTGGGGGAATCAACAGGGGCCTCAGAGGTTCATACCTATGCCATGAGAACCGAAGCTGCGTTGCTACGTGCTCCTGCTAGACTAAACCAGCCACACCTCCATCCAAGGAAACTTAATGGAGCATTTGGTAAGTGTTTTATGTTCCATTTCTGTTTGATGCTTGTCTGATTTCTTATGTCAAATCCTGGTATGATTTCTTATGTATAATGCTTGTCTGATTTATTATGTCTGATGCGTGTTTGATTTCTTATGTCTAATGCTTCTATGATTTCTTATGTCAAATATTCAGGTTCAGTATTAATTCTGAAGTCCATGCTTTTATCCGATCAACGTGGCAGAGGAACTATTGGGGGCCATGGTCTAGCTGAAAGTTTGTACCACCAGAGAAGAAAACCAGTTGGTGGCAGTCATTTATAGTAAGTATTATTCATTTGCAAATACTAATGTTTTCCCATTCCATTTTTACTTATTTTTACTAAGTATTATTCATTTGCAAATACTAATGTTTTCTTTTCTTTTGTAGCAAAACTGCTATTGGGAAGATGAGTTCCATGATTTGATATATAGTAAATGGAAGGTACAAACACAAACAACCATCTGCCAACGCAACATGAAAAAGAGGGAAGGGAAGCAACCTAAATACATTAGCGAGGAAGACTGGAATCTACTCCTTGAGAATTGGTCAACTCCGAAAGCAATCAACAAGAGTAACGCAGCTGCTGAATCTCGTACCTTTGCTCCTCCAGGGAAGAAGATGCACAAGCACACTGCAGAACCACAGTGTTTTGCGAGAATTGAGAATGATATGGTAATAACTTCTGTTTTAGCTTCTGTTTTAACTTATGTTTTGCGAGAATTGAGTATTTTCTATTTTAACTTCAGTTTATTTTGTAGATGGTCGAGGATGGTTTGGAGGAACCACCTCCATTTACAGCCCTTGTGCGGAAGACTCACGTGAACAAAGATGGTGTTTTCGTCGACGATCGTTCAAAAGCTTTGGTTCTCGAAGTGAAGAAGGTTGTTGAAGAAGAGTTGGCAGAATATGATGGATCTCCACATGATGACAACTAAACTGCCTCAATTGCAGCTACTGCAAGTACAAAGTTCCTTCTCCTCAACCAAGAATACATCAAGGTAACCAAATGCATTTTGAGTATTAGTCTTGAGTATTCTAATATATTAGTCTTTAGCAGTCTGAATATTAGTCTTGAGTATTCTGATTGTTTATCATATTTTGTTCTGATTTACGATTCTAAATGCATCACTTCATGAGTATTCTGATTGTTTATCATATTCTGTTCTGATTTAGGATACTAAATGTATCACTTCTTTGTTAGATACTGATTTAGGATTGTTTGGTCTTTCTGTTCTTTCTTCTTTCAGCGCGGACAGACACGTAAGGAACCATTTATGGTCTCGGCAGTGATCAGTTCAAGGACTATATTTCTTTTGAACCTGCCCGTGTCTCACTGAAGCAAAATCTGGACATGTAGATACGAATAGCTGGCTTGGAGAATAAGAATGATGTAGTGAAGGATGAACTGAATGCGCTGAAGAATGATTTCAAGGAAGAGATGGCTGCAACTAGAACAAGTCTTGATAAGATTCTGCAAGCTCTCAACTCTCAACCTGCTGCTGCATCAACTGCACCTTCAGCCTATCGTCGAGCTTCTGATTATGTTGCCTCGACTTCATCACCAACATCTCAAACTCAAGCTCAGGCTTAACTTCTCACTGAAACTTAACAAGCCAATTTGGATAAGTGGTGTGCCCAAGAACTAAGTATGTAGATGTTTGTCACTTGTTGAAGAACAAGTCTGTTTCTAATGTTAGTTATGTTAGTAATGTGTAGCTATGTTAGCAATGTCAATTTCTAAGAACAAATGTAACATTTGAGATATGTAACATTTGTCTATGTTTTATGTATAATTTCAAAAAACAAAATGTATTTTAATTTATATTTTGCGTAAATTAAAAAACAAATTGTCATTTGACTTCAAATAATTCATTTTATAAATTAAATTTTGTCGATATTATCACAATAGACACGAAAATAAAGTGACCTTTCGTGGCAAATAGTCAAGACCATTGCGTAACAAATCGTGGCTAACATTGCCACGAATCATCGTGACCAAATCGTGCCTTTCGTGCTACGAAAAGCCACAAAATAAATTGGTCACGATCGTATAGTTCGTGACTGTTCGTGGCTAAAACGTCATATAGCCACGAAATAACGCCAATAGCCACGAAATTCTGTCGTGGCTATAGCTGATTTTTTTACTAGTGATCATCTCTAAAGGCATCTTTTTAGCTTTAGCCCGCTGTTTGATTCTACATTCTTCGTGTTACCTTTGGTCTCTGTGGATTCGATCTCGAACCACTATAACGTACTTCTGTGCGCTTACAGTGTTATCTCGGGCGAGAACCTAAGCTATCAAGTTTTTTGGCGCCGTTGCCGGGGACCAATAGGGAGTCTTAGAACTTAGGATCATTGTGTGCCTAAGGTATTTTTCTTTATTTTGTTTAATCTCTTCTTTTTCTTCTCTGTTTTTCTGCTTTCAGGTGTATGAACATGCCTCATACTAGAAGTCAAGGGATCGCAAATCTTCTCGAATTCGAGCCTGAACCTTCACGTCTAGAGAGACAGAAGAAGAAAGAGAAGTTGGTGGAGGTTATTGAAGAATTTGAGTTTGATGAAATCATGGGTGACAACTTAAGAGATCCCATTCAAGTTCATCATAATCCTCTCTATCCTTGAGTTCTTCCGGGAGCTGACCCACCTACTGGAGGTGGTGGTAATGCTAGTGCCTAGCAAGCTGGCCAGAAGAATGTTGTAGCTAAGGGGCAACAAGGTGCAAATCAACCTCGACAGAGGATGACTCTGGTGAAATATGACACTCCGAAGGCTTTCTATGCAAATCTTGCTAGGATTCGTCCGCCTCTCGTTGAGAGAAGGGACTTTGAGATCAAGATAGGTCTCATTAACTTGGTGCAGAAGAATCGGTTTCATGGGTTGCCATCACAGAACCCAATGCACCATCTGGGTAAGTTTGAAGCCATCTGCAATACTATCGAACACAACGGAGTGCCTGCTGAAGCTCTGAAATGCAGGTTATTCACTTTCTCTCTGAATGACAAGGCTACAAGATGGTATAATAGCCTAGAGCCTGATTCTCTGAGAACATGGGACGAGATCAAGGCTTCTTCCCATGGTCACTTCTTCACGAAATCAAGGTCTATGTCTCTACGAAATAAGATTCCAGGATTTCACCAATTGGGTGCTGAGAGCTTTCATGCAGTTTGGGAAAGATTCAGAGAGTACCTAAATGATTGTATTCATCATGGGTTCTCAGATTGGAATCTCCTTAACATTTTCTTTAATGGGGTTGAGGAAAAGTATCAGAACGCTATGGATACCACGAGCAATGGTGATGTCATGACCAAGACTGTGGAGGAAGCTTACATGCTGGTGAATAACATGACTAATAGTTAAGCCAATCCAAGATCATACTATGATCGAGGTAGAGGAGTTGTGTCATCAGATGCGAAGAGAATTGATGATCTGCAGTCAAAGCTCGATGAGCTAATAAGGAGAGATCAACAGGGAGTGAAATTTGTTGGAGAGTAGAAAAATACACCTATTCTTTAAGAGCAGAAGATGGGACAGATGTATAAGGAATTCATGTCTGAGGAGCTCAATGGTGGACAAGCAGATGTGAATTACATTGGAGGTCAAGGAAACTTTGGTAATAGAGGTTTAAACCAACGTGATCAATTCCAGAACAAGCTATACAATCAGAATCAGAGTGTCTTCAACTCTGGATTTCAGAACAGGAATCAGAACAGAGGCTTCGGAAACAGTGGCTATCTGCAGAAGCAGTTTGGTTAAGGAGGATTCAAGAATAACTATCAGTCGGGGTATCAAAATCAGAACCAAGGAGAGTCTTCAACGTCTTCTCAAGACAGTGATCTGAAACAGATGCTCCACCAAGTGCTGGAAAATCAGACTAAGTCTGCTGCAGAGATCAATCAGAAAGTCGATAGCATGTACAATGACCTCAATGGGAAGTTTGAGGTAATGAGTGTTCGAATGAAGATGCTAATAAACGCAGGGTGCTCAGACTTCTGCGAGCAACAGAGTTTCCCAGGTGTCATTCCAACCAAACCAGCGAAGAATCCGAAGGAGTACTGCAATGCTATCACAGCTCGAAGCGGAAAAACGACTGAAATTCCGTCTAGGACACCGATCGATCGATCCCAAGCAGTGGATCGATCGATCCCTGTATCAGAAAACCATAGAAAATTGCAAAATTTGGCGATTGATCGATCACCTGACGTGATCGATCGATCACAAAAAAGACAAGGATCGATCGATCCCTGTCCTGACGGTAGGGTATCAGATTTTCGCGATGAATCAAAGGCACATGAGGTTGAGAATGAGTATGAACCACCCTCGCCTTACATACCCAAGCCTCCGTATCCTTCCAGACCACGTCAAAAGATCAAAGAACGCGAGTATGAGAAACTTCAGAATCTAGTTGGTGAACTACATGTGTGATTGCCTTTCGTTGAAGCAAACATGATGGTACCTTCTCTTAATAGGTACGTGAAGGAGATTCTCTCAGATCGCATGACCTTAGAACAAGGAGTATTGGTTCTTACTGCGGAGTGTAGCGCAATTCTTCAGAATATCACACAAGAGAAACGCGAAGATCCAGTTCTTTTTGTTTTGCCATGCACGATTGGATCTCTTACTTTTGAGAGATGTCTGTGTGATTTGGGCTCTGGAGTTAGTTTGATGTCGCTGTCTGTCTCGCAGAGGCTGAATATGGTGAACTATAAGCCCACAAAGATGGCCTTGATACTTGCTGATAGATCAATTCGGAATCCCATAGGTATTCTCAATAACATTCATGTTGGTGTTGGGAAAGGCTATGTATACACTGAATTCGTACTCTTAGAACTTGATGAAGAAACCAAGGATCCTATCATCTTGGGTAGACCATTCTTATCTACTGCTANGCCTTGATACTTGCTGATAGATCAATTCGGAATCCCATAGGTATTCTCAATAACATTCATGTTGGTGTTGGGAAAGGCTATGTATACACTGAATTCGTACTCTTAGAACTTGATGAAGAAACCAAGGATCCTATCATCTTGGGTAGACCATTCTTATCTACTGCTAGAGCGTTGATTGATGTTAAGAATGGTCAGATTGATCTGCAATTGGGTAAACTAGATGTGCGTTTCAATCTCGAGAAGTCAACCAAGAAGCCTACCATATATGGGTAGACATTTTGGGTTGACACATTGACTGAAGTGATTGAGGAGGGTGTGGAGGAACCTTACACTGAGGAATCTTTCCAAATTTCCTTATCACGAGTTTACGAAGTGGATGATCTATTGAGTAAAGACACACTGAAGATAGCTGAAAAGAATGACATCAAATAAGTCATGGATGGAAACGTTCATTCTACAGTGGGAGAAATCAAGACCATAAAGGAAGTGAAGCAGAAAGAGCACAATACTGCGAAGAGTTCTGAGTTGACCTTGATCCCTCTAGGATGCGATTGAAATGCTATTGAGTTAAAAGTGAAGCGTAAATGCAGATTCAGACCTTTCTCCAAGGTCAAGGCCATCCTTACACCATAGTTTAAAGAGAAAGGAGCAGCTGCTATGAAGGAGCTGAAGATTTTCGCTAGTGGAGCTTGCTTCTGGGGGAGTTCCAAGGCCCTTCTAGACTGATCCATTGCCATTATAGTTAGGCTCGTGACATTAAACAAGCGCTGAGTGGGAGACAACCCACTAGGTAGTTTTCTTTTTAATTTTTAGTTAGTTTTGCAGTGATTTTGGCTTTTGTGTTTTGGTTTTTTGTGCTTTGGACGTTTTCGGCTTTGTGGTTGTCGTATTGCAGGAAAAAGATCACCAGACAGAAGGACAAGGATCGATCGATCCCTGACCTTGGGTCGATCGATTCCTGTCTCATTCACGAGGTTTTATCACACGCGTTCATGTAAGTTTTTTTATTTCCTTTTCTTTTGATCTTGATTTTATTTTTCTTTTCTTTTGCTACTTACCCCTTCTTTGGATTTGTTCCCACCGAGACGGTGTGAGATAAGTCTGGGCGATGTTACTTATGTTTTTCTTTTTCTTTTGGTGTTGTTTGACTCATTTTTATGTCTTTTTGAGTCAGTTATGGATTTGTTTATGCTTTATGATGATTTCAGACTATTATCTCTGCGCATTGCATTTTATTTATATGTTCATTAACCATTTCATTTGGACTTTTAGCGCATGAAAACGAGAAAAACTCATGACCAAACTCCCCACCAGAATCTCTGGAACTCAAACTTTTGTCTGAAATGTTATTAACTCTATTTTATTTAGCTTACGAATGAACTTAAATGCTTTGATCCAGGAACTTAAAATCAAGAGTCAAACCCATCATTCAGGATTACATCCCCATTTCTTTTTCTACCATCCTTTTCGATAATCTTGAGTGACCATACTTATCTTTAGTCTGGCACCACACCCTTACCTTATCTCCTTGATTCTCCATGCATTTCTTTTTCATCTTATGTGCACACATCTGTAAACATAATGGAGAGAATATGGTAGACATGATCCTTCTAATATCTTAGGTAGGATTGTACATTTAAGGTGATTTAGACATGGTCCTGAGTGTCTGATTTCTCGGTGTTGGGTGTTTAGGTGGTTTAGATGATTATGCTGCATTTCTTCATGTTGTATGGGGTGTTTTAGAATTTAAAAACGTCATTGATATGCTAATTTGAACTAGATTTTCGTTCTTGCGAAAAAACGAAAATTGTTTATAATTTCTTCATATCTGGTTTAGAAATTATCATTTGCATATTATTTTGTTGGTTAGATTCACCCTGAAGAACACACAGATTTGATTTATTTTCTGATTGGTGGTTTGTACTTGGGTAGTTAGGGGATATGAATATCAATATAATATTTCTCTCCTGCGATTTTGCATAATATCTTGCATCTTGACACAACTTTTAATACCCAAAACACTTTAAGCCTCACCACTAAAAGCCTTGAACACCTAGCCGTGATTTCCTGATTATGAGTTATTTGGTGAAGAACTTTCACGCCTATCTTTAATGAATGTAGAGAGTTACTAACATGGTACTTGAGTTTGCAGGTTCAGATTTTAGAGTATGGATGAGATTGGGAGGTTATGCAGCAATTCTTGGGGATAATGTCTAATTGTTCTGAGTTTATATGGTTAGCAAAAGTAGCGCAGAGTAAGGTTTTCTGATAGCATGCAATCCATTTAGTTTTTGAGTTTCTTTTCCCGCAGACTTAGTCTTCGTTTCCTTTACTTGAGAACAAGCAAAGATTCAAGTGTAGGGGATCAAGGTCAACTCAGAACTCTCCTCAGTATTGTCCCTTTTCTGCTTCACCTTCTTTTTGGTCTTGAGTTTTCTCACTGTAGAATGAACGTCTCCATCCAGGACTTCTTTGACATCATTCTTTTCAACTATCTCCAATGTGTCTTTACCCAATAGACCATCCTCTTTTTCAACTCGTGATAAGGAAATTTGGAAAGATTCCTCAGTGTAAGGTTCCTCCACAGTCTCCTCAATCATTTCAACCAATGTGTCAACCCAAAATGTTTGTCCATCTATGGTAGGCTTCTTGGTTGACTTCTCGAGATTGAAACGCAAATCAAGTTTAGGCAACTACAGATCAATTTGACCATTCTGAACATCAATCATCGCTCTAGAAGTACATAAGAATGGTTTACCCAAGATGATAGGATCCTTGGTTTCTTCATCAAGTTCCAAGACTACAAAATCATTGTATACATAGCCTTTCCC
>OVAN01017435.1:0-10001 GCA_900406275.1 Anastatica hierochuntica
TCTCTCTCTCTCTCTCTCTCTCTCTCTCTCTCTCTCTCTCTCTCTCGTTGTAGTTAAAGTAGTATATACATCTAAAATTTTCCAGCTTCAAGGTGAGGGTTCCATTTCAAATTGTGTTGAGGATTAATGACCATTCAACCAAATGCGTTTTGTGGTTTGTCTAAGGATTCCCCTTTCTCATATGCTTTAGGGTTTAACTTATGGTTCGTCTAAGAGTTTCTCTTCTCAATTTTCTTGAAGGTTTAATATTTACAGTGAACTTGCACTTGGTCAGAGACATTGTTAGGGTTTTGTAATTGTTCTGCTTTTTAGAAAATTTATGATCCTTTTGTTTCTAATGCTTTCTCGCTTGTATCAAAATATTATGTTAACAAACTTGTGCATATTCATTTGATTATAAATTCTCTCTTTCTTGTTTCTTTTTTAAGTGTCATGTTCTTTTGTGGAGTAAGAGAGTGAAAAGAAAATTTGTCGTGCTTATGAGGTGCAGGTGCACTGATGCTTAGTAGGCCATTGCAATGCAATGCTATATCAGTGCAAGTTTCTAGTTTTCCTAGGGTTCCTTTTTCCCATATATCTACTGTTTAATGTTCACTCATCCAAATATGTTTTAGGATTTATCCAAGGGTTCTCAATTCGCATATGTTTTAGGGTTTAATGTTCCTTCATCTATAGTATTGATTCTTATTATATGAGTAAATGAGACAAGACAACTGATTGGTTGGTGTGTCTATTTGCGTTTTTATAGATTGTGCAATCGTGTAAGCCGTTGGAAATGTTTGATATATGGTGCTTATTTCAGTCATGTCTTGCGTCGTATGCTCGGTTTCGTTTACGTCTGGATTGCTTATAGTTAAGCTTTGTGTTGTAACCATTTTTTGTGTCTTTAACATTTTAAATGAAAATATTTATATAATTATGTTTTTTGGTTGATACAAAAACACTTTCTTAAAAATATATCAAATTAGCATGGGGTCAGCCAAATAAAATGCTTTTCTTCCTTCTTTTTAATGTCCACAAAACCCTTTCATGTACACGAAAAAAAAATTGTCTACTTTTCCAGCATAATGCAAGGGTAAAATGGTCCATTCTCATCCCTAGTTGATGGCAAATTTACAACTTCTTTCAATTATGGAAAATATGAAAGGAACTATTAGGCTCTGACTAGTGACCACTTTGGATAGGAGAGAAACAATAGGGAAAAAGAATGAGAAGGAACGAAAAGTAATAAATTAAACGGAATAAATGTAGAGAAGCAATAGAACAAATTGTTATTGTAAATGGTAACCAAAATACAGGAATGAATATTTCTAATTCAAAAAATTGAATACTAATATTTTAAAAAAGAAAAAAAAGAAAAAACATTTGTCACTATCCTCATCGTCTAACTGTTTTCAAGACAAAACAATGTTTTCTTCTCCAGCTTATCACCATCCTTTCTTCGTCTCGTGTCTTATATGCTGCACATAGACATTTGTTTTAATATTTCATGAAGATATCCAATTAAGAACCAATAAAAACAGTCATACTAACATGGCTTTAAGAGATAATCTTTTAATATTATAGAAAAAGAAAATATGAACCTATGATCGACGGGAAGTTCTTTTATAAGTCCATATTTCTCCAGCAATTTGATCTCGGACAATCTTCTTATAAACTCCTGCCGATGTGTTTTGGTTCTCGTGTACATCATTCTCATCATCTGAATGATCGTTCACATTCTCATGCATATGTGTGTCTCTTGCCACATCATGTTCTTCGAAATCAATATCTTTAATTTTGTTCCATCGAATAAAGTTATAGAGTCCCATTGTTGCAAGTATAACTCTTCTCTGCGTCGAAATATCATACCTTGGAAATTCATTTACAACTCTCCATTTTTTTCCAAACATCGAACGTACTTTCAATAACCGAACGTAGTAAAGCATGCCATCTATTAAAAATTTCCTTACTATTTTTTGGAGGCTCACTATTTTAAAATTCTTGGAGATGATATCGAGTACCTTATGTTCTTTCTTTCCGGTATGGAGCTAAATAACCACGTCATTTGCATACACAGAATCTACAAGATAATATTTTCCTTCATGAGGATGAGGAAACAGTGGATCATCTCGCATAGCAGTTTCCAGCACTCGAGAGTCATGTGTTAATCCCGCCATTCCAATGAAACAATAAGTAAATAGCATATCATAATCACAAATTCCCAAAAAATTAAGACTTGTTGTTCCTTTCCGATTCACAAAATGTAATGCATCTCGACCTGGAGTCACCATAACCGGTATATGTGTTCCATCAAGAGTCCCGACAGATCCATTAAAATAAGGTGAATATCGTTTCTCTCCATGTAAACTATTGGATATTGCTTCAAACTCACAAGTTGTTCTTGGACGTAAATAATCAACTGCCAATTGTACCACTGCTCCAAGAATATAATGAAACTTTCTACCTATAGTCTCTTGAGCATGGCCAAATCTTAAACCAATATCATGTTGAGTGTCGTTCTGGCCACACAAAATCAAAAAAATTGCTACGCTCTCGTCAACTTTTATATTTTGCGATTCTTGTAACTCATACTTCATCTGAAGAACTTCGTATAATCAGGTGAACGCTTCCGAACTCATACGAATAAATGTACGACATGAGACTTCATTATTATAGATTTGCTCACGTATTATTTTCCAACCATTTCCCCAATCCTCGTTCATTGGTGTCTTACAAAAGTTTCTTTTGTAGTACTCTAGTGTAGGATGCACGTACCTCTCGAGAAACTCTTCTTCTTCCAACAACATTAGCTCGATTAACTCATCCTCATTTAAATTTTCAGTTCCACGTGACCGTAATTCTATAATATGAAGGTCCTGCAAATATTTTAAATGAAGATTATAATTGACAAATAAGATATTAAATTCAAAAACTGATACTAAGGCAGTCAAGCATGTCAAACATTAAAAGCTTTAAAAAATAATATTTATAAGAACTAAAAAATAAATCTTTAAAGTCAAAACCTAGCAAATAAAAAATACTAGGCATTCAAGCGTGCTTATCATGATCATTTCCATCAAGCAAGTTGATCATATTTGATGTTTCTCTAGTTGGTTCTTCTGTCCCAGAGGAGTGTACACCAAGCAAGCTCATAAAATCACTTCCAACAATGTTAGTTCCCATTGAAGTACGTCCATTCATCCCAATATTCTGAAAGAGGTTTTGACTTGTCATTTGCATATTAACAAGATTGCATGGATTACCAAACATGTCGGTGCCAAGTAAACTCTTCATATATCTGATCTTAATTTCTTCACTCTCCAATTTTATTTGATGCCCACCAAAATATTCTAAGATGTTCAATAAGTAACATTTCTAGAACCGCCGTCGCATCACCATATGTTAGCTTTTGAATTTTTCAAGAACGTAGTTCTTCTAAAAGATCTTGACAAGTATCTATAATGCGTTGAAATCTACTTTCAACCTGTGTTTCAAAGCTAGTTCTTCTTCTTGAAGGATGACGTGTCGACATGCTTTGACTTGACCGTCGGGATCCTTGATCATTAAGCACATCTACAATTGGTTCAACAGTTTGATCTTCTTGCGTTTGGTCTATATTACTCCATCAATTGCTAAAGTAGGTTGAATCCGCTGTAGTTGTTGACCAAGCATATGCGGAGAATAACGTTCATATTGATCGACATCATGTTCACCAAAAATTTGATCCAACAAATCTTTAAATGGCAACGGATTTTTTTGCAGTACACGAACAAATTTTCTTTTATTTCCAAATTCTTGTGAATATTAAATATTAGTAACTAAAATATATCTAAAATTGATCAAAAATAATTGTATATAATATGAATAGAAAATTACCGCAATTCGATCAATCCACCAAGTTTGCATCTTGTCGATTTGTCGAGTAGATGGATCAACAGCAATGCCAGTGCGATTTACCAATTGACTGTAAGTAATCCAGAGTTTACGTAAGTAACCAATTATGCTATTTATCTCTGGATCCCAAGAAACCTTTTTCCCTACTAGCTTAAAGTATTTATTTTCAATTCTTTTCCTAGCTCCAATATCTGGCATTCTACTACGGTAGTCATCTGCTCTTAGCTCCGCAAGAGATATATAAATGTAAATACTTGGCCTTCACAAGTGGTTCTTCACACACACACACACACCCACGCACGCACGCACGCACGCACGCACGCACGCACGCACGCACGCACGCACGCACGCGCGAATGCACGCACGAACGCACGCACGCACGCACGCACGCACGCACGAACGCACGCTCGCACGCACGCACGCACGCACGCACGCACGCACACACGCACACACGCACACACATACACACACACACACTCACACACACACACACACATAGCGCGACCGCGCGCACACTGCAGACACACACACACACACATAGAGAGACACACGCACGCACGCAGGTGCACACACACACTCACGCACGCACGCACACGCGCGCACACACACACGACATGAGACTTGTTAAAAAGTAAAGAGGCTTAAGAGATTTCTCAAAAAGTTAATTTTTTATATACTTATAATTTACATATATTGATTATTTCTCGTTTTTATTATTTTCCATTTTGTTCCTTGTACAAAACAATGGAGAACATTTTTCTTCTAAAATTTCCTATACAAAGAGAAATGAGAAGTAATTACGTGTGTTCCATAGATATTAAAAATTACATGTAAATAGTAAAAAATTTATTGAATGAACAGGAATGTAATATTCCTCTTCATTCTTTTCCTTCAAAATGGTCACCATTTACACCCTTAGATTATGGCATTTATGTAATTGGTCTATAGATTTTTCTTTGTAATACATACTTCCATACTTATGTATTTGAATATAATATAATATTTGGTAGTTAGTATCTTAGAAATGTTTTTAAAATTCTTTTAAGATTTGGGGGTGAAAGTCTAAAATGCTCTCAATACAAAAAAATCTCTATACTCTTACCTAATTTCATATACTCCCTACTTTTATTAACTTATTGTAATACCCATTTTACCCTCAGCAACAAATTAATAAAATCAATAAAAACAAAAAACAATCAATCATCTTATTTCTCTCTCTTCCTTCACTTTCTTCTTCTTTTGGGTATTTGATACCATTGAAAAAAGCTTCATAATATCGAATATTGCCTCCATTTTTCCACCATTGAAGTCGATGCTTCAAAATGAAGGTTAATTCATCTTCTATGACGTAAATCCATTGTGTTTGAGTGATTTTGAACTCGAATTGAGTGTATAAAAAGAAGAAGAAAATTTTGTGTAATTTGGGGATTTCAAATCAATTTGAAATTGGTGTTGATAAATCGACTTTAGTGTTTAGGTCGAATAAAAGTTTGAATTGAAAAGTAATATTTGATGATTGTGGTTTAATCATAATGAATCGTATGTAAATTAATTTTTCGTTGAGTGTAACTTAGTAATATTGGTAAAAGTTAGACAGTTAAATACTTGTGTCATTGGTAAAATTTGGTAAAACTTGGTATATCTGATGCAGATCTGCGAGTAATAATGTAGATTTCTATAAATTTTTTGGGAGGCGATAGATAATACTTCCATAAACATATGTTTTGATTATTGAGGATATTATACAATGTCAGAAAATTCCTATAAATGAAATTTAAGAGAAACATATTGATTTTTTTTAATCAATATAAATTGGAAAATAAAAAATTGAAAAAGCTAGAAAGTGATTTGCTAAACACAGAGAAAATCATATTAATTATACAAAAATACAAATATATATTAGATATTTGTTTTTGAAAGTGGTGTGTATAACAAACAACAATTAAACAACCGGAAAAAAAAACAATCCACAAATGAATGAAAAAAGATCATTATCATACTAATAAATAACAAATAAATTGACAGAACTAACACTTATTATTTAACTAAACAACTAACAAAAAAATTCAATCGAGTGATAGATTCCATAATATTTTTCATTGTGCATGAAACATCATACACTTTTATTATATATTTGTTGATATTAACCACATAACATTTAAAAAGTCACAAAAATAATATTTTGACATATATTTTTGTATGAATACATGTAGAATATACCTAAATAACATAATATAATTGGATCAACCATAAAAAAATTAATTTAGATAGTGGTAAAACCAATTAAACTTAAAAAATGTGAAAATTGCAACTTGAGAATTTTAGTGAAACTTCAAACTTGGGTGCAATTTACCTGATTTTTACGACTCTCATGTGAAACACGTGTAAAATATGTTGGATTTATTATTTTATTAATTTTAAATTTCAAAAAAAAGTAAAACATGAAACTTGGTATAACTTTTACTAAATTTTACCAATTCTACAAACCAAAATTACAAAGTTTTACCAATGAAAATACGTGCATGTAAAACACGTTATGCATCCAATTGAAATCCGGTTGATTTCATTCGATATCATCATCGTCATCTGATTAATTTCACTTTACACAAGTTTTACTAAATTAAAAAACGAAGATAACAGATTTCACTGAGGTTTACCAATTCAACAAACCAAAATAACCAAGTTTTACCAAGTTAACAATTCAATTTGTAAAACTTGGTAAAATTGTCTTATGGATTTCATAGTTTTACTGTTTTCTGGTTTTTTCGAAGAACACAAAAAAATTTAAGAAGAAGAAGCAGAAGATGATATTGAAGAATAACAAAGATAATAAGAAGAGAATCCTAGAAAAAATCATGAATCCAAGAAGGATCCTACATCGAAGAACCCTAAATCAAAGAAAGAAGACTTTACCAAGTTAACAATTCGATTTATAAAACTTGGTAAACTATCTTCTAGGTTTCGTAGTTATACTGTTTTCTGGGTTTTCACGAAGATCACGAAAAAAAAATCTAAGAAAGAAAAGCAGAAGATGAAATAAAAAAATAACAAAGAGAATAAAAAGATAATACTAGAAGAAAAATCTCTAATGTTAAGAAGGATCATAAATCGAAGAATCCTAAGTCAAGGAAAGAAAACTTTACTAAGTTAACAATTCGATTTTAGAAATGTCTTCTCGGTTTCGTAGTTATACTGTTTTCATGTTTTTTTTCGAAAAACGCGAAAAAAATCTAAGAAGGTGAAGTAGAAGATGAAATCGAAGAGTAACAAAGAGAATAAGAAGAGAATCCTAGAAGAAAAACTCTAAATCGAAAAAGGATCCTATATTGAAAAACCCTAAATCAAAGAAGGAAAACTAAGAAGAAAATGATGAAGAAGAAAAACTATGAATCCAATTCAAAGAACCTTAAATTCAAAGAAAAATATGATGATGAAGATGTTTGTGTTTGAAAAAAAAGGAAAAAAGAACGAAAACGTAGATAGATTTTAAGTTTTTTTATATTGTAATTTGTTTGATCCGATTAAACTGGATTCGGATGTGGATGATCCGAATAAAGGCTGTTAAGTTGTAAATATATAAATTTTCACTAGATTATATGTCTTTTACCATTTTTTCGAAATTAAATAATTAATTTAAAAAATGAGTTTAGTTTGAGGAATACATTGGCTCGTTTTTTTAAAGAGTATCTCAGCATTTGATTCAAGATTTGGGGTCTTAAACTTATAAGGGTTATTTTACTAACAAGTTTAAATATGGTAACAGTCATATTCCTTGTTTTTCTCAAATGGTCATGTTCATCTACAAATGTACAAACATGTTTAAACTTTTAATAACATCGTGATAGGCATGTATTTTTATCAAATGGAAGATAAATTATTGACAAAAACCGGTAATTATGCACGTGAGCAGCAATGTTAAAGAAAGTAACTATAGATTTTTATTGCATAAATCATTTTCCCACTATTTTGATGAGGGAAAGATTTTTTTTTTTTGACACGAATGAGAAAGATTTCATGTGATAGAAAAAGAAAAATACATATAATATATTTTTTTCGCCTTATATATAATATTTTCTATTTGATAATAGTATCATAATACATACTTTACTATTTCACCCTTGTATATTTATTTAACATCTTGGTCTCAAATAACTCAATCTAGCAAACTAAGTGAAAAAAACATATTCTCCTGCGTCTAACACAATTTGAACTCTAAAGACGTATAAAAGTTTCTTAAAATGTTGAATAGACTTTTTAATAAAAAATGCTTTGTACTACATTACATGTAAAATAGAATAGTATACTCTTAACACAGAAAATAGAATGAAATATTCTACTATTTATCAGAACGTACAAGTCAACTTCAAATGCAAAATCCTATGCCTAAATGCCTGAGACCAAGCTCATAACTTAAATTACAAATCCTTTAAATAAATTCACAACTTAAACTTGGTATCGAAGATAGTTTTTTTTTTTTTTTTTTTTTTTTTTTTTTCCCNGTATAAAGTAGAATGGAAATATATTGTGTACTATACAATTTATCATCAACTCTACCTAAATTACATTTGATTTAAATATTAAAATTTGAAACAAAACATCGAATTTCCTAATACATGGACTTCAAACTCTATAATAAACTAAAATTTAAAATATGTGTTCACTGTAAAATAGTATAAAACCTACTAGTAGACTAATTTTAAAAATTATGTACTACAGGCTATATAAAATAGAATATACAAATTTCTATTTATAAGCATTTTGACATTTTTGGAGAAATGTGTATAAACATTCAAACTATGGCATGTGCATATAGAAATTATCACTACAAGAAAACAACTAGTTAACAACGACACTAATCGTCGTAAAATCGTTGTTAAAACATACTAACAACGAATTTACGACGATAGCGAAAACGTTGTTAACAGATCGTCGCAAAGTAAAATTCGTCGTTAATTCGTCGTGAAATTAACGACGACTGGATTTCGTCGTAAACTGATTGTTAAATAAGTCGTCGCAAAATACTCATAAATTAACGAGATTTTAACGACGAAATCATTTTTATAGCTAATTCGTAGTTAATTGTATGTAAATTAACGATGGTTAAACAACTAATTTGAAGCATCGAATTGTTGTTAAAGTGTCGTTAGGTTACGACGATTTAACGACGAATGTTAAAAATAGTCGTCGTCAAATCGTCGTTATATTACGATGATTTAACGACGACTGTATTTAACAATCGTCGTTAAATAGTCGTAACTTAACGACGATTTAACAACGACATTTTAATTAAAATTAACAAAAAAAATCAGAATATATATATATATATATATAAATTTCTAAAAATCATACAGTATAAAAATAAATAATACAAAATAAAAAATAAATAAATCCTATATCTACGGATCTGCTCCTAGATCTATGTCGTCAAAATAGCCGTCAGGGTGATCCTCCGGATCGATGGGCTGCTACCCCTACTCCTGCCCCTGGTCCTGCTGCTGCGTCTCGCGCGCTAGATCAACTTCTTCCTCCCGCATCAGACGAGCAATGTTCGGGTTATCCACTGAAAGGATCCCAAACATCTTGTCTTAGAAGTCGAACTGCCGATCATACCGTTGTTGCCTCGCTCGTAGATCCGCGATCTCGGCGTGCGCGGTCTTCAGCTCGTTCTGCATAGCTGCCTGTTGGGTAGACGCAGCTCTGTAAGACGACGACGGCGCTGGAACATCCTGAATGGATCCCATCCCCAAAATTCTTCCTTTCTTCGTGGGAGCAACCTGAAAAAAATCAATCGTTAAAATAATTTTAAAAAAGAATAATTAAATAAAAATATTGAAAAAATTAAAATTTACCTCCTCGAAAATTCGATCCAGCTTAGGGACCGTCAAAGGCTCAGCCGGCTGAGCAGTGCCTCCGGGCGAGAGCTGAGATCTCTGACTCTCAATCTCAATCCGCCTCGCCTCCACTTGGTTGTAGATCCTCTCCGACTAGGCATCTACAAATTGTTCGTTCTTCCGTTTGTGGGTCTTCTCGAAGACCTGGCTGACAGACGAAAGGTAGCCTAATATCTTGGCCTAAAACAAAATAAAAGACATCATTAAATAAATTAAAAATATTGTATATTATGT
>OVAN01017436.1:0-10000 GCA_900406275.1 Anastatica hierochuntica
ATGTACAACTATTTAATGACGATTTGTTTCGTCGTTAACTAACGACGAATTGCAGACGATCGTCTGCAATTCGTCGTTAATTCGTCGCTAATTAACGACGCTGCTAAATCGTCGCTAAAATTCNCGTTGCTAAATGTCCAGTTTCTTGTTGTGGATGTATACCCTAGACCTGCAAGGGATGAGGGTAGTTGGGCACATTCCAATATAACAGTTAACTACCTGGTTAGCTCTGTGACGAAGGATTGGAATGATCCGTTATCACAACAACTAATGGAGCCAGATGATGTGGCATTTATTCATGGTATGAAGCTAGTAGGAGCTTCAAATAGGATACTCTACTCTGGCATTTTACAACCTCAGATAAATACTCGGTGAAATCTGGGTACCGTCTCCTTATAAAGATGGAAAAGGACAAAATTGGAGTAGTGGAAGAGGGATCAAATCTTAATCCAATAAAAGTGTATGCATGGAAGTTGGATTTCCCCCTGAAGATTAAAAAATTTATGTGGAAAGTAGCATCGAATGTTCTAGCAGTCTTTTCCCGACTAAGAAAAAGAGGGATCGATTGTGATTTAGTATGTAAGTGGTGGTTTGGTTGAAGAAACTGTAAATCACGTATATTTTGAATGTGCATCTTTAGCAAGAGTTGACCTATCACCAATCCCAGTCCGCCCCAGGTGACACGATCCGGGATCCAACTCTGAACACGAAACCTAATGGCACGGATGATATGAACGGAACGACACTGATCTAGCGATGAGAATGGTTGTGGGATGGAGTTATCTTCAGATCATGGGGCTGGAAAGTGACGAAATGATGTTATGGAGAAGGTGATCGACACAACCAAGGAAAGGGAATCACTGGATGCGGGTACGTAGAGGCTCTAGGGTGATGATGATCACGTTAGAGACTCGGATTCAAGTCTAGAATTGAAAACAGTTGAGAGATCAATGTTTTTGCTGAAATTTCTTTTCACGTTCATTCACTGAGTATTACAGCATGGGGGCACGAAATTATAAAGGACTAAGACCTAGGGCACACACGCCTTTAGGTTTCAAAAAGGAAACGACATGTAGTTTGGAAATAACAAAAAAACAACATGAAGTCTAAATTTAAACAACAAAACATGCGATATAAAGATAAGTCTTTATGCGCCAAAACCAAACCAAAATAAAATATGGTGTATTATTTTATTAAACCAAGTACTTAATAAAATAGCTTTATTGAAAAGGAAAAATGTCCTGCCTCGTTAAAACCTTAAGAATGGTAAACCCGGTGTAGGAAAAACCCATTCTCTAAGGAAAGAGTACAACTACACATTATCCTCTTTGTAGCTATTCAAATAAGATATCTGGCTCTTCACCAGGTTCATGCTGGAAGACATTGAAAATGCCTTCAGGTCTCTGATCCTCCATCTCTTCCATTTCCTTGTGCAGCATTGCTTGGACTTCTTTTGCCAACTCCTTGGCCTTTGAACGAGTGATCCTTCCTTCAGGAATGGACTTCTTGATCTCTGGTTCTGGTTCAAGATCTCCCTTATCTGAGCTGGAGCTTGCTGAGATCATATCATCCTCCCCCTCTTGAAAAGGATTTGTCATCAAATCTGCATCTGCAACATAGGGAAGCAAATCAGAAACATTGAACGCATTAGAGGTATTGTACTTACCTTGGAGATCTAGACGGTAGGCGTTGTTGTTGATCTTTTGAATGACTTCAAAAGGACCATCAACACGCGGCATGAGCTTGGATTTCCTTTGAGCTGGAAATCTGTCCTTCCTCAAGTGAATCCACACAAGGTCTCCCACTTCAAAAATCATCTCCTTGCGTCCCTTGTTAGCTTGTCTAGCATAGAGCTTCGTCTTTTTCTCAATATTTTCTTTAGTTTTGGCGTGAAGTCTCCGAAAACATTCAGCTTTCTTTTTTCCATCTAAGCTGCTACGTTCCTTCAAAGGCAAAGAAACCAAATCTAGCGGAGACAAAGGGCTAAATCCATAAACTATTTCAAAAGGAGAAAATAGAGTGGAAGAATGCTTAGCGTGGTTTTAGGCAAACTCGACATATGGTAGATACTCTTCCCATGTCTTCAAGTTGCCTTTTACCATTGTGCGTAGAAATGTGGAGAGGGATCTGTTGACTACTTCAGTCTGGCCGTCTGTCTGAGGGTGGCAAGTGGTGGAAAATGAAAGCTTGGTGCCTAGCTTTGCCCATAGAGTGCGCCAAAAGTGAGAAAGAAATTTGGTATCTCGGTCTGAGACAATGACTCTGGGCATTCCATGAAGACGCACCACTTCCATGAAAAACAAATTAGCAACAGAAACCGCATCGTCGGTTTTATGGCTAGCAATGAAATGCGCCATCTTGCTGAACCTGTCAATAACCACAAAAATCGAATCTCGACCATTTCTGGTACGAGGTAAGCCTATGACAAAATCCATTAAATATCAGTCCAAGGATGAGAAGGAATAGGTAATGGAGTGTATAACACATGTGGTTTCACTGTGCTTTTGGCTAGCTTGCACACGACACACCTAGAACACACTTTCTCCACATCCTTCTTCATATGCGGCTAGTAGAACTGATCCTGAAGCCCAAACAGTGTCTTGGTCACACCAAAATGGCCAGCAAGTCTTCCGCCATGTGCTTCTCGTACTAGTAACTCACAGATTGTGCTAGTAGGAATACACAATCGGTTCTGATAAAAGAGATAGCCATCTTTCCTGAAATAACTCTCAAAGGCAAACTTAGAGCATTTGGAATAATAATCCTTGAAATTCGAAGGGCTCAACCACTCCTTGATGGCTTTTACCTTTTCCTCATCCACCTTGATACCCTGTGCTGCCAAAAAAATCCTAAAAAGACAAGGTGATCCGTTCCAAAAGTACATTTCCTTAGATTAGCAAACAATTTTTCCTTTCTAAGTACTTCTAAAACTGATTTCAGATTAGTGAAATGTTCAGCCATGTTCTTACTATAAATCAAGATGTCATCGAAATAAACAACAAAAAAATGACCTCTAAAATGGCGCAAAACATGGTTCATCAGACGCATAAATGTACTAGGTGCATTTGTTAATCCAAAAGGCATAACAAGCCATTCATATAAACCACACTTTGTCTTAAATGCAGTTTTCCATTCATCACCTTCTTTCATTCGAATCTAATGATAACTACTATGCAAATCTATCTTAGAAAACACACAGGAACCATGCAATTCATTTAACATATCATCTAATCGAGTATAGGATGTCGATACCTTACAGTGATATTGTTGATGGCTCTGCAATCGACGCACATGCGCCAGCTTCCATCCTTCTTTGGGAGGAGTAGAACATGTACTGCACAAGGACATAAGCTCTCCTGAATGTATTGTTTCTCCATCAGTGCATCAATCTATCGCTACATCTCTTTCGTTTCCTCCGGGTTTGCTCTGTAAGCGGGTTTATTTGGAATAGAAGCTCCTGAAACGAAGTCAATTTGGTGCTCAATACCTCGAATTGGAGGTAGACCTGGCGACATGTCCTTAGGGAAAACATCTGCAAGTTCCTGCAATAATTTCTTAAGATCACTCGGAATCTCCGGTGAAAGCTCAGCAGAGATTGTTAGTCCCTTAGAAATAATTATCAAAATAGGCTGTGAAAGATGCATTGGCTTGTTAACCTCAGTTACCTTAGCCATTTGAAGTACTTCTTTCATACCTATGTTTGCCGAGGCTTCTGTAGCAGTTTCAGCTGCTGATTTTTGAAGTTTTAGATGCAACTGATTAACATATACCTCCTGTGGTGATAAAGGAGCTAGTACGATCTTCTTATCGTGATGCTGAAACGAAAAACAGTCTTAAAACCATCATGAACAGCCTTTTTGTCAAATTGCCATGGTCTTCCAAGCAGAAGATGACTTCAATTCATCGGCAAAACTTCACAGGGAACCTCATCAGAGTAGCGGCCAATAGAGAATGGCACCGAGACTTGTTTTGTGACTTTGAGCTCGCCATTTTTGTTCAACCATTGCAGCTTATAAGGCGTGAGATGTTTCTTCTTTGGAAGTCCAGTTTTCCCTACAAAAGTTTCACTAGCAACATTAGTACAACTTCCACTATCAATAATCAACTGCAAATTTTATCGGAAACTAAACAACGAGTATGAAATAAATTCTCCCTTTGTTCGTTTTCAGATGGTGTCGATTGGACTGCAAGTGACCTCCGGGTGACCATAAGCTTCCCATAGACAGAATTTTCCAAAAATTCATCATCGGAGTTTGCTGAGTCCTCGCCTTCAGACACGAGTTTGGCGTTGTCCATAACTAACATGGCCTTCTTGTTGGTGCATTCGCTTGAATAATGTCCAAATCCTTAGCACCTGAAACACTTAACATCATGAGAATGATTAGTAACAGGTTTACACTTGTCGTCGCGTGAGAAAGGTTTTGAATCCTCCTTGGGTTTGCCGCCAATAGTTTCTGGTCTGGGAGACCGAAAGTTGCTTGAAAAATTTCGGCCAGTAGACCTCCTTTTCAGCCTCTTTTCGATCAGATTAGCTGTATGCAACAACTTGTAGACGTCATTGTATTCGTACATCTCCAAGTTATCTTGTGTCATGATTTAATCCAGCTTGAAATCGTGCCATTGTTGCGTTCTCATCTTCATCTACACCAGCGCGTATCATCAAAGTTACCATTCTTGAAAATAATCATCAACAGATTTTAGTCCTTGAGTTAACCTACGAAGTTTTTGATATACCTCTTTATTGTAATGAGTTGGTACAAAACGCCGTTTCATAAGCGTTTTGAGTTCAAACCAAGAAGCAACTTGGTTCTCTCCTATTCTGCGCCGTGTGGTGACAACCTGGTCCCACCAATGAAAAGCGTAGCCGCTGAATTCTGTAACTGCTAGTCTGACCTTCTTTTGTTCAGAAAAGTTCTGCACATCAAAGACATTCTCCATTCTTTTTTCCCATTCCAAGTAAGCATCGGGATCAGTTTTTCCGTCGAACGGTGGGATGCGGAACTTAAGATTGCCCAAGCCATCTTCAACTGCAGCTTCATCAGCCTGCCGTGGGGCTCCACGCCGTGCACCATGGTCAGCGGGTCTCGGGGCTCCACACCGTGGGGTATAATGGCCCAACATGATATCTTCATCGCGAATCGGAGCTCGTCTATTAGCTGGCCTCTTATGCGTTGAGTATTCTACTAAATCCTCTGCTTCCTCCAAGTAAACAGCAACATGAATGGCATCTCCCATGATTTTCTTGCCATCTCGCTTTTCTTTTGCATTTTGTACAGCCTGTGTTTCTTGCAAATCATGTTCACTGTTAGAAGAATCCTGAATGTTAGTTTTCTGCATCTTTTTAAGAACTTCGACCACTACAGCCTCAAACCATAATTTTTTGGGTGGGAGTTGCGATGGATCCATGAGATTTTGTGAATCCTTATCAGATCCTGACATGTTTCCTGCAAAAGATCACCAAACTCAAAGAAATTTGTTAAGTTAACAAATTTCCAGCAACACAAAACAACAAAAATTCGGCAATTAGATCTGCTTGGTCAGAAAATTTTCTGTCCAAAAAACCTGAAATAAAACCACTTAAACACGAAAAAGCTTTGTTAGATTAGGAAAAGATAGTCGAAGCCTCACAACTCTCTTTTGAATCACACAATTTTTTTTTTTGGAAAAAATTCTCTGATATTCGTGATTCCAAAGTTCAGCAAAAGACAAAGCCAAATCAAACCTAAGAATTAATTCCCCAAAATCCATGAAAACATAAGATAGAAAGAAAAGAATTGCTTCTGCAAGATTTGAAACTTGTAGCGGAAGTTACAGCTGCAACCCCTTTACCACAAGAAGTTGGATTTCTCTTCAGCTTTTTCAGATTTTTTTCAACTTTTGAGAAATTTCTTTTTTTTTCTTTTTTTTTTGTCTTTTTGTCGATTTTTTTTCTTTATAAAAGCTGCTACTGTATCTAAAGAAAACCCTGCAGAATTAGAACAGAAAAAGAAGAGAAGAAGATCAAAAAAATTTCTCCCTAAAACCGAATTCAAATCACAGATTAGAAGAGGAATACACAAGTTTTCTGTGTTCAGATTTCTCTGATACCACTTGATGCAACCCTGGATCTTCTGGACAAGAAACAGAACTTTTCAGATCTGAATTTTTTTTGAAAAGTCTGCGAAAATTGTAGAGGATTTTTCGATGGGAAGAAAACAATGATAGATTGTTGTTCAGATCTAGAGAATTAACTCTTTTAAGGATTTAGAACAGAAGGCTCTTAGAGAATTAACTCTTTAGCAACAGGTTTTGTTCAAGATGAACAATGGATTCACTTTCTTTTAGAAGAGAAAAAAAACTTAGAAAACTTTTATTGCTTAAAACTTGGATGATCTTAAAGTCTGAAACTACAAAGCCTTAAATAGAAAACAAAAACCCTAAACCTAGTCTAAGTAGACGAAAATTCTCTCCTAATTGGAAAAGGAATTTTCGCCAATAAGCCCAAAAGAAACAAAAGAAATTAGGCTTAAAACAGACCCAAAAATTGTAGAAATAAACCAAGTCCGAAAACCCTCTAAAACAAACAACTAATTTTCGATTAACCAAGGTTGAAAACCGATTGCTTAAAAGTCTTGATTATCTTCTGGTTTGCTTCTTGATCTGAAATCTGAATTGGTTCTGAATAAACCAATATTGCAATCTTGTCCTGAAGCATTCTTGTCTGAAATCTGGTAACAAGCTCATTAGTGAAAACAAAAGGATCTTGGGACTCTGAAATCGCCAACTCTGTCTCCCTCTCATTGCCACCTTCATCTTCACTATCACTTAGCTCCAGCTCAGCTACTTGTCCAATCTGTATTGCATCAGTGGTGGTGCTATATGTATACTTATCGAAGAAGAAGATGGAGAGTTCTGATAATGGGGTTAAAGGGTTTGTACGAGAACACGAATATGATTACTCTGTTGCAACTATCAACAAATGACTTAGGATTATACCACTGACTGCTATAGACGTAACAACTGATGCACAAGCTGACGCATTTGAACCACAAAAATTAGCTGACCTTTTGTCTGAAGGAACCAGGAGTTGTTTAATTTGAGTACTACTCTTATATCTCCTCGGTCTACTATAATACAAGATGACTTCCTTCTCTCACAAAATATGATCTATGTTGAGAGGGCATGTTTGATCTATAAGATGTATCATGGAATAAGTTTTGATCTTGGACATATGATTCAAAAGGATGATACAAGGTGGCTGGTGTTTCCGTGAAGTCAATATTGGGCTATTGCAGCGACATCAACTGTCTATATGGGGCGAGGTGAAGGTGATGGTTCCAATGCTGTT
Source organism: Anastatica hierochuntica (assembly GCA_900406275.1). NCBI lineage: Eukaryota > Viridiplantae > Streptophyta > Magnoliopsida > Brassicales > Brassicaceae > Anastatica > Anastatica hierochuntica. The sequence goes on from OVAN01017436.1 coordinate 7,328, forward strand.
CAAGAAGGATGCAAGACTCAGAGAAGTATTACATCAAGAAGGAACTGGCCAAAGTAGAGACTCAGGTGGAAAAGACATCCAAGGCACCACCAAAATCTACATCAAAGCCAGTCTTAAAGAAAGCTCAGAATGATGTTGAATCATCTGAAACAATTATTGTATCAAATGAATTTCAAATGATATAGCTATGATTCATCTCCATGCCAGGAGGATCTGTTAGTTATGTTGACGCATGATGAGCTATTTATCAGGATGTTGAAATGCTGTAGCAGTTGACGCAATGACTGTCACAAGCTATTTAATGTAAGTTCACTTAATTTCAAACAAATATTGTTATCATTAACGAACTATGTATTGTTTTTAGCTTGTGTGTGCTCTCAAGCAATGGGAGAACAAAATAAGAATGGGTGATGACAACAGCCAAGTGTAGCATTGCCTAATAGGTGTTTTACCTTGGAGATGGGAATTGATCATTTTGTTCACTATGGTAGGTGTATGGGGAGATTCAGAAATCAACTTGGATCTATTGTTATTTTACCTTGGAGTTGGAATTGATCATTCGGTTCACTTTGCTAGGTTTATAGGGGAGTAAGAAAAGAACTTCAATCTATTGTCGATTGTGTTTAGTCTCTTTAACTTTGTAGTCTTATTTGTTTGTGTTTGTTTTGCTTGACTTATCTTTGCAGGTGTTTGAGAGACACACTTAGTTAAAAAGAGCGAGATTGAAGATGTAGGGTTCTGTAAGATTGTCTGTATCAATTGGCGATACAACATGAAGAGTTCCGGAGGATTTTCTGTAGTAGTTAGCGATGCAACAACAGACTCGAAGAATGGAAACACGAGCTGAAAACAAGTATATCAGTTGGATAGGGATTGTATTATGAGTTGGACGTTTCTTAGAGATCAAGGAGAGCCCAAATATACTTGGAGATTTGATTGGTGGAGATGTATTCAAATGAATGATGTTTCCTATTTTCAAGGAGTGAAAATAGAAATTATATTATGACAGAGGGTATTGGGAATATCCTCAACGATAATATGCATTTGGTTTAGACGATAATATGCATTTGGTTTAGACGCTATCTGCAAGGTATAGGTAGATGTTCTTGACTTTGTATTCGACCAAATATTTTGAGAAAATGAACGTTCTTGGTAAAGGGTTTCTAGGGCTTGTAAACGAGGGAAACACTTGGGATAAGAAGATAGTTTCTGGAATCGAGTATTAGATCCAAAAACGTGTATTAGAGATGCAGGGGTTTCTTTTTTATTTTACGGAGAGTGAACCACAAATTGTTGGGGGTGAGAGCGTCTCTTGTTGGTGTCAAAAACAGCCATCTCGAAATCAACGTCCAAGATCACATCTCTAATCGGAATTACTCAGAAACACGCCAACGTCTCGACTCGTCGTCGTCTAGACTTAGCGTCGACTAGACTTATCGTTGTCTAGACTTAACGTCATCTAACCTTACCATTATCTAAACTCACCGTCGTTTAGATTTCATGTCGTCTAGACTTATCGTCATCTAGATTCACCGTCGTCTAGACTTGCTATCATCTAGACTTGTCGTCGTCTAGACTTGCTGTCAGCTAGACTTGCCGTCGTCTAGACTTACCATCGTCTAGACCGCAAGCCAATTGGGGTCTAGACGATCTTTAAAAGAAGTCTATTCGTCCGTGAGAAACTGAAGCATCCGAATGCTAAAGTTAGCATCAATGGCTTTCGGACAACTCTCACAAGACCACACGATACAACCTTCGGAGCAATACAAAACAACCGAAAACATCGGAGAACCGCGTCGTTTCGGAGAACTATCTAAACGCTGATTGACGCCAAACCTACGAACGAGCCTTGGAACCGATTGACGACTGAACTAGAGGCTTATCTAGATGTTGATTGAAACCAAGACCGGAGGTCCGTCTTAGCGCCAATTGGCGCCAAGACCAAGGCTTGGTCTTGGCGCCAATGGGCGCCAAGACAGGGAGCTTGTCTTGACGCAAATTGGCGCCAAGACCAGGGCTCGGTCTTGGCGCCAGATGGCGCTAGGACGCGGACAATGTTCAACCATTATCCGTTGGCTGAACCACGTCCTTTCCGATCATCATATTCTTCGAATCGTCACTTGATCGTCTCTCGTTTCGTCTCGATTGGAGTTTCCGTCAAACCGTTGTGACGATAATCGTAAGGAATCGTACTTTTCGTGGACTTCGTATCGATCGTGTAAAACGACGACGGTTAACTTAAACGTTGGAAGAGTCTAAACTATACGATTAGTCTTATCGTTCCACGAAACTATTACCGCTTGGTATTACGAGAAACGGTTTCTCAAAAAGGAATCATCAAAATCACTTAGCCGCGAAACGACCCGAACAGTGCCCAAATCGCGATAACAGTCCACTTACGATTTCCGGCGAGAACCAGCCCATTTACGATGACGGTTTGCAAGGGTTTCGCGAAAATGTTAAGTTTCGAGAAGATAAGGAAGGATCTCGAAAAGGATATATGCGAATCGGGGAAAAGGAATATTTCCACGAGAAGATATGCACGAATCGGGATGAAAAAGGAAACGAGTCAAGCCCACGAAGACCTATATAAAGGGTGCGAAGGAAAAGGATGAGAAAAGAATACAACACAATTTTCGTTACCGCAAAACACTTAGAAAAAACTAGGGTTCT
>OVAN01017729.1:0-10202 GCA_900406275.1 Anastatica hierochuntica
GCGGGGTCGAATATTAAAGTTTGTAATATTTCAATCTTATGTTAGACATGCAAAACGGAGTCTGCACTACCTTATTTAAAATTTATATAATGAAATATATTGACTAAATAAAAATAACATTATTTAAAAATTTAAAATTCAAAAATTTTAAAATATCATATAAATATTTATATTTATCATACCTCATAAATATTATGAAATTATCACATACAAAAATATTGACAAAATTTTAAACCCCACATTTATGCGGGCCAACTACCTAGTTATATATATACGATTGAATTTTTTGTATCGTATTAAACACTATTGTATATTTATCGGTACATGTATGCTAACACGTTAACAATATAAATTAATATTAATGCATATATAATGTCTAAGCTGATTATTAATAACAACAAAATTATGTATAATTTAATTACACATGGATTGGAGGATATACCATGAAATTTATTGTTTTGAATTTGATAGAGTTTATTTCGGTAGAGTTTAATGAAAGTCGAAGATTCTAATTTGTTAGAGTTTTAGAGTTATAGTGTATTGTTAACAAATAATAATGAAAGTTATAGTTATTTTTAATAAATTATGAATAGGTTAAATGACAACTTTTTAAGTAGATAAAAAGTAAGAATATAAATTAATAAAATAAATAATAGAGTAGATGTTAGCAAAAGGATGACTATTGTTTAACAAAAGAATATTATCTTATAAATATTAATAGGATATATCAATTACTTAAGAATTGGTCTAACTATGAATTTTATTCAGTAGATTTTTTTAATGACTATTTTAATAGAGTAGATTAAATTTTGATTTATCCCAAACACGAATTAAAAATTTGATATTAGAAGAAACATATTGATTATAATTAGGATGAGATAATTTAATTATTTTTATAGAAATGTGAAATATTTGTTGGTAAATAATTAACAATATTTCATGTAAACATTATATTTATAAAGTTTTACAGTTATACAAGTAGTTCAAGGTAGAAGATAGAATCACATCTGATATTTATTTTAATCCACTTTGCAATGATATCAAAGATTTCACGTTCAAATCCAAATAATGAAATCTCACGTTTGATAAGTTTGGATACAAATATTCTCTTTTTTTGACGTTGGATACGAATATTCTTATTTTGAAGTATGAATATATAGACACGTACTTATCAAGTATATTAAAAAATCTAAAATTTATATTGTTAATACATATTAGATAGTTTTATATATAAATACATATTTTTAATATATCAAAAAAAAAAATTCATGGACTTTATATTTATTGATTTAAGAATGGTCCCTAAACAAGAGGGTTGTGATACATCGAGATACAAAAGATAAGGGCTCAAAGCATGTGTGTGTGTTGGAAATCTAGCTTTTGATAGACAATCAACTACTTGATTAGATTCTCGACGAGCCCACATTATCTTTGAGTTTGTGATTCGTGCCAACCATCCTTGTATGTCGCATATCATATTGTAATGTTGTGAAAAAATCTTCTCCTTTAACGAGTTTGATAACCGATTTACTATTTCCTTTAAAAATGACTCGACGATACCATTTGACCCACATTTTTTGAATTGATATGAGTAAGGCTTGGAGCTCTGCTTCTATAACATCAACACAAACATAACCAATAACATGATCCGACTCCAGGTAAATTCCATTTGCGTCTTGACTAATCCATCATGTCGATGATTGACGTTGACCACAAAACCTTGCATCATATGCATTTAATGAAATATAGTGGAGGTTTTGTCCAATTAGATTGACTTTGGTTGGTAGATGAAGTCATTGCAGGGGAAGCATTGGAAGCATTCAAAAACTCTTCCGCATCTTAATTTATAAGTCTCACATCTTTATCCCACTGACTCGGTTTCTTTTGGTAGACTAATAAATTACGACTCTTCCAAAGTCTTCATAACGTCCAAATTGGTGTTTGTCTTGCCATCAAAGTAAGGTTTAAATTGATATGATTGTTAATGATTGTCGCCAATTTATCTTCAAAAGATGCATTAGAATTGAGTATAATTGGATCGTTGGCTTGAACTCCATATAGTTGTTGCATAGTTGCAAGTGAAAAAAGTTATTTAAAGCTTTTTCATGTTGACAACATCTTTTACAGATAATGTCCGTTGTAATGCGTCTTTGTCTTAATATGGAGCCAACAGGTAATGCATGTAAGTGTGTTCGCCAAAGAAAATGTTTGAGTTTTAGAGATTTTTTAATTTCAAATTAGCTTCTTTAATTTCGGTTTTTCCCGGAATAGGCAACACATACGCGTTATTTGTTTGCTCTACAAGTCTAAACGTCGGCTTGACTAAGTAAATACCTTTCGGGGTATATGACCAACACATTAAATCCATATCCGAGCAGCTAAGCTGAATAGTCTTAATGATTTCCTCATCTTCTTCTATGATGTTCACTGCAAGTTTATTATAGTCCCAACTTGACTTGGTAGGAGATAAATTCTTCCACCATAGTAACATCAGTAAGGGGACCATTAATTCGATGTGGTGATCTTGACGGCAAAATTGGTAACCAATTGTCCGACCAGATTTTAAGGTTGCTTCCATTCTCGATGACAACCCGCATGCCTTTCTTTACCAAGTTACGACCTTCAAGTAGTGAGCGCCAAAGATTTTGAACCAAGCTTGGCTTCCAGGATAGTTACCTCATGATAACATCTTCCTTTAAGAACTCGAGCAACATGAGAGATTTTGTAAGATCTGCCAAATTTGTTTTCCAAGCATAGCAATCTTGAAACTTTTAATGTTCCTGAATCCCAAACCTCTATCCCTCTTTGATTAACATAATCGATCCCAAGCGAATCAATGCATGCCATTCTTATCCTGTCCTTTACTCCACCAATTTGTAGCTAAAGTTGCCTTAATATCTTCACATATTCTCTTTGGTAACTTAAAGCAATTCGTTGTATAGACCGGAAGGGTAAGCTCCACAGTTTTAACGACGATCTCTTTTCCAGTTTCGGAGAAAAATTTATTTATCCAATTGTTTGTCCGTTGTTGCAACTTTTCCATGATAACTTTAAATATATCCTTCTTCTTATGACCAACTTGCTCAGGTAATCCAAGGTACTTCCCATTGCCACCTTCATTATGAATTCAATATATGACATTGCCGAGTCTTGACTCCATCAGAGACCATGGACCCAAATGTAATGGCCGACTTATTCAAGTTGACAGCTGGTCTAGATACCTGCTAATATATCCGTAGAGTTTGGAGAATTGATTTTCAGGATCTAAGATGGGCATGGCAAAACAACAGAGCACCATCAACAAATATTAAGTTTTGTAATGTTTGGCCCGTACTACTCAACTTGATAGCCTTGATCTTTCTCTTTAATGTTATCGATGATAGCATATGAGTAAGTACTTCCGCGCATAATATGAATAGATAAGGAGATAATAGATCGCCTTGATGAATACCGTGTTCTGAAGTGATATCGCCTCGCGGAGTTCCATTTATCAACACCGTAAATGAAAAAAATTCTACACATGCCATGATCCAATTGATCCAAATCTGGTCAAAACCCATGGCCGTCATCGTGCGACGTAGGAAGGTCCATTCCAAGCGGTCGTATGCCTTCATGATATATGTCTCTATTATCATATAGGACTTAGACCAACATTTTCGTGATTTCAATGAGTGGAGAATTTCATGGGTGATAATGACATTGCCAAGTATGTTCTGTCCTAGTATGAACACGACTTGATTCAGAGATATGAGAGATGATAGATGTTCTTTTAGCTGAGCCACCAAAATCTTGGATATTCTTTTGTAACTAACATTGCACAACGCAATAAGCCGTAAATTCGACATCTTCAACGAAAGATCTTTCTATGGTAGTATGCATAGGTTTGTGTGGTTTCCGTTATCCTTCATAATTCCAGTCCAAAAAAGTCAGTTACTTCAGTTATAATATCACACTTGATTTCAGGCCAAAATTGTTGAAAGAAAGCCACTATAAAGCCGTCGGGGGCAGGAGCCTTATTGCCCCCATATTGAATATAGCTAGTCATATTTAGTCCTCTGTTACCATGCTGGTAAGCTTCTCATTCATGTTCTTTGTTACTCTTTGATTGAAACCAGTAAAGATGTTATTTAACGTACTTGTGTCATGGCCATCACTGGTGAACAAAGTGGAGAAGTATAACTTAGTTTCTTGACCGACCTCATCATCCCCACGATAAATCCTACCAAGCTCATCCTCTGTTGCCAAAATTTTTTTTTGACAATTGATAGCTCATGTTTTCACCCGAGAATTCACTGTAAGCGTACAGTTAATCACGTTGTAGTGGTTCGGGATCGAATCCACAAAGACCAATGATCACACGAAAATCAATGAATCAAAAACGGGTTAAAGCATAAAGGTGAGAATTGGTTGTGATGCTAAAATCGAAAAGGAAGCAAACAAAAACAGAAAATCAAGTCGGGTTGTAAACAATTGAGAAAAACGCTGAGTGCAGTGTATTCTCAGGGAATTCAAGTCATCATTAATATCAAGTTAATTAACAGGAAAACAAGATTAAGAACCATCTAGAACTCAAATCACGAATTTAGAATCAACCTCTACTTCCGTAGCGCTAATTCTCTATATTATAAAATCCTAGAGATTAACTTCCGTTGAATTTTAGATTCTAAATAAGCATTAGATTCAGGTTTGATAAGTTCAAAAAGCGAAATAACATCAACTTCCTTTGGTTAAGGACACTTTTCTCATTTAACACGGATTCAGACATTCAAGAAATCACTTTCGGTATATTGAAAAACATAAGATCAGAAACCAGGTCGCGAATCCAATTTCAGCATTAAACATAGTGAAAAACGAAGATCCAACAAATAATTTCCCAATTGTTACAAACTAACAATGAAAAATCATGAAAATCCTTTTTGAGAAACCCTAAACCCAACTATGGAACTACTCGCTCATGGCAATTGAAACAACACAAGATGAAATAGAGAAAGGCATATTGTATTGAATCAAAAACAAAGAGATAAAGGTTCAGAATTCTTCTCAATAGAGTGTGTATTAGAAATCTTCTCCGTAGGGTTCTGAAAGCTCAAAGGCTTCTCTAGAAACTCAAAAATAACATCCCAAAACAAAGAAATCGAGTCTTGGTGTTTAAATATGTAATATGGGTCTCCAATCTTCGATTCTGGTTCAAAATAAGTCATTTTGGTCACGTCATGACAAGGATCAATCGATCCTAGTGCAGAGACCGATAAATCCCTGTTATTCTGTCAGGATGCTCATTTCTGGGTATTCATCTTCTCGTTGCCAGCATGACATGTGTTCACTAAAATGACCATAACTTTCGATCGCATTGTTGGATTTCCTTCAAACCACCTTCAAATTAAAGCTAACTCTTGTGGCTATCTTTTGATAAAAGTTAAACTTGATCCAACGATGGGAAGTTTGTCAAACAAGACCAAACTTCTGACGCTTCAGCATGATTCTGCATTCCAAATATCCGTTTTTGGCCCAAATTGTTCTGTTTCTCTCCAAAGCAACTTAAAACCTATAAGAGCACTAAATAAAACCAAAATACTCCAAAAAGAACCAAACACATATTAAAATACTATTTTTCTCGAATAAAACATTAGTAAAAACTCATAAAATACGAATACATCAACAATACGAGTTTTTGTTTTAGCATTGAAATATTGTGTGACTCGATCACCTAAGGTAAGCCATTGATTCCTACTCTTCATCTTCCAATAGTGCACTTAATCCTTATAAGTTTGACTTAACTCTTTTCTAATGGCTTTGCAAGCTGTTGTAGAGGTATGACCATCGAAATAAGCTTATCCAACTGTTTCTTTAAAGAAATGATTCTCTTAGCGGTGTTAAACTTATGAGTCCAATTCTAGTTAGATATAGTTTTTCGGACTTCCAAAATCTTCCTTTCAAGTGAATGATGGTTGTTACTTGAGTTGTTCAAGCTTTTATTTACTTCCCTTTTGAAGTTCTCATCGGTGATCAAGCTATTATCATAATATAATTGTTTCTTTCTTTGAGTGGGTGGTTGTGAGAGACTTGTGATCAACGGATGGTGATTGGAGCCTTCATATATTAAAAACTCTAACAATGTTAATGGAAACATAGAGAGCCATCTTTCTAACTTTTCCCAAGGGTGGTGTATTAAGTGTGTTTCAATATGGATGTACACAAAAGAAAAATCAAAGATTAGTGCATTGAAATCAACATTACAATAAAAAGATTTGGAGAAGAGAAATTAACAGAAACAACAACGAATTTCTTCCAAAACAACACGATACCACCGCTAAGACCATGAGGTGGGACTGTGAAATAGCAGTTATAACCAATGTCACAACAAAGGTCGCGAAAGTAGTCATCGCTTTGCTTTGTTTCGAGGAGGCATATGATGTTTGGTAGATATTTTCTATGTATCTCCTTAAGGCATCAGACTGTCGAGTCTATGCCAATGGCTTAACAATTCCAAACAGCCATACTCATGGCAAACTTGGTTGATTTGGTCCCACCACGCCTCCGTCATCTTCATCGTCTTTTGCCAGGCCACTGCCCTCACCCTTCTCAAGAATCTTCCTTCGTCTTTTCCTGTTAGAGGAAACACTTTCATCAAACTTACGCTTACAGTTCTGCATCACCTCCTCTATGTCTTCATCGACTTGATCATTCTAATGCATATCAGAGGCAACATAGCTTCCAGATTGAGACATGGTCTCGATCTATTGATTCTCTACTACTGATTCTGAAGCCATTATAGCGAGAGGTAGCACGTCGAGAGGTAGCATTACATCCATTGGAAATACTCATGATGAATTCCATTGGGCATTTGAGAATCAGGCTCCACTCCATTATGTCCTACCGAATTGATCTTATATATCAGGACACCTCCATTACCCTTAAGTAAATCTTGATGATCATCATCACCCATATCACGTTCATCCAATCCTGGTGCTCCATTGGGAATCAATCAAGCTCTTGAATCATGCGTGAGCATTCCAAAAGTGATACAAGCTCCACGTAGCCTTTCATAGTTCAAGTGAAGCAAAGTGGTAACTCCTAACGCCTGAACCGAATTGGTTCCCTCACATCCTAGTCAATAAGAACACACACAAAATCCATCATAACAACCATTATAAGATCGTAATCCACTTGAAGGAGTTGGACAATTGCGCCTCCAATCAGAGCTATCACTTCCCTGTTCAGAAGCTGGAAAGGAATTCCACGGATTAGAACCCAGAAGGGGATGAAGTTTAACTCCAGAGGATTCATGAGAGGGTACCAACGCTCCATTATCAGCATTCGATTTGCAAAATACCACGACCCTCTGCGCATGACATCGTTCATTGATTCCTCCGAAGGAAAAATTAATTTGAAGCACCTACCATCAAGAATTCGACCATAGACAATGCCAACCAAACACCAAAGGAGAGGGCAATAGGCAATGCTCGATCATGTATTTTGACGATGCACCAAAAAGGGGTCTTCCGATAATAACAGACTAACTTTCACTAGCCACATGCATCACTGCATCGGTTGATAACACAACGAGCTCATCGTTTATCCCCAATTTGAGATCTTCAATTTGACGACGGAGATTATCAGCCTTGGTAATTACTTGGAGAAATTGATTGTACTAAAAAGGATCGAGATATATGAAGGATTTTGAAAAGACAACGAAAGAGATCCGATTGGAATTTATAATTGGTGGAATAGATAATTGAAATAGAAATTGCTTCATGGTGTTGGTCACAGAACATCATGGATAAAACTTCAAAACGTGTTTGAGATCCAAAGAAACCGTCGCCACATAAAAACAAATAAGCCTCAACTATCACAGAAGTGCCAATGAGTAATCGGAAAAAATCGTTAAAAATCGCTATAAAGATTGCAAAAAATCACCATCTTTAGATAGAAAATATTCTAATATATCAAACTAAAAGGAAAGTTGAAATCATGGCTTTAGTTAATCTACATCCAAGAGTATATGGTGATTTTGACGCGATGGTGGAAGATTGTTTCGAGACCAGACATTCCACAATGCTGTAGCTTTCAAAGAGGTTTCCCTCGACTATGTCTTACGAACACGTCAAAATATGACACAGTACATGTACGATAGAGATAAGATTGGGTTTAGATGTCTGGGTAAAGCTGGCAGTGATGTCGAGAGTGAGGCTAGAAAGTGTGAATGACAAGTATATGCCTCAATTCTCCCTGAGTATGTTGTTTTGAAAATAAGGGTTTTTAAAGATCATCATACTGTGTACTTAATGGAGATTGTGACATAGTAAAGGTCCATGTTATAGGTAGTATGTTTTTGGATAAGATACGTGATGAGCCAAAGTATTTTATGCCTATGAAGATTGAAGAAACTATTACAAAGAGATGGAATATCACGATGTGTAGGCCACATTGTCAAGCTGCTAGGGTTAAGGTCTTGAAATGGATAGAGAAGGAGTATGATAATCAGTTTGCACGTCTCCATGACTATGCAACTGAGATTGTACATTTAAATGAAAATTCAATGTTGATATTGAGACTCTGACAAACAGTGGAGGTCAAGATGAGTATAACAGATTTTATGTGTACTTTGTTGTCTTGAGAAGAACCTAGAAAAAGTCATGTAAGCCGATCATAGGAGTTGATGAAACATTCATCAAACCACAAATGAACGGATAATTGTTAGTTGTTATAGGTAGAGAAGCAGATAACATTATATATTCTATAGCTTGTGGTTCAGCTGAGCATAATTCCAGATTTCATCAGAAGAATGACACGCATCCAGAGGTTAAAATGATTTGTGTTCACATTTACATTTTTTTTTGTTTCTTGTATATTATGTGTGTTCTTTTTGTAGTGTGAATATTGACTTGGGTGTGTGTGGTTTTGTAGGCTTCATGAGCAGGTTCTCAAGGAGGTTTTCAAGTAGATTCTCAAGCCATCGAAGGTCCTCATGCCATGTATTGAAGTAGAAGATGTTGCTTTTGAAAGTAGATGCTGCTTTTAGGTTTGGTGTAATTAAGAAATATTAGAGTCTCATCCTTTTTGGTGTTATTGACAGTTTTTCGGATTTAGGTAGTGTGAAACATGACCTTATTTATTTTTTAGAGACCATGTAGTTTTATGAAACCATGTAATGTCTCTGATATTTGTCTATGTACCCAAATTATATGAAATCTCTTATCTTCATTAAGTTTGTTTATGAATTCAATAATAGAGAAAATATGTCAATTCTTATTCTCACAATATATCTAAAACCATAAAAAAATAGTACAATAAACTTTTACAACAATAGTTTGACAACCACAAATAGTTCTCACACATAATCCAAACATCTAAAAAAACCTCCTTAATAAATAACCAACCTATTAGCCTGATGAACTCAACCTTAATCATACATTGGATGACTACAAGAATCATCAACTTCTTCACATTTGTTTTAGCTTCAGACAATGTACCTTTTACACTCTCAAACATTTTGTTCTCTACCTGATTTTGGATTTTCTCAAACATCATCTTCTAAAACTCTGTGCATAACTCACCTTTGATTTTGGAATTGGAAAAATCGATTTTGCAAAATTGAATTTAGGGTTCTTCAATATCAATTTGGGGATTGGGTTTTTATTTGGTAACATGTGGGTTTTCGGACAAATCAGTTTACCTTTTTTCAGTTTGGTTTTAGACTTCATCGGTTTGTTATCGTTGTGTGTTATAAACTACCAAAACCAACATTCATGGAATAATAGGTTGTAAACTTCCATTTCAGGAAATATAGGAAATTACCATGTCATTTCATGGACATATGACACTATGCCTTAGTTTAGGCTGCATTTAATGCTATATGATAGTTCTTATGGGAGAAAATAACACGTTTTCCCATTTTTAACTACGAATTTGGAACCAACACAAAAATTTATGATACTTCAGTCCTTTCGCGTTCCAATCTCAATGGATGCAAAAGTCATAATTTAATTTGATTCTCAAATATTTCGCTATCAGATTTTTTTACTATACTCTCATATTTCAAGGAAAAAAAATTTTCTCGAAGTTTAGAAATCACGACTGGAACGAAACTTTTTATTAATTATGGTAGTTGAAAGAAAAGTTATATGAAGCGATTAGGGGGGGGTGTATTGAAGTGGTCATTAGAGGGGATTTGATTTTTAATGACCTTTTAAAAGATTTTG
>OVAN01021045.1:0-14331 GCA_900406275.1 Anastatica hierochuntica
CCAGAGTTTCCGTTCACCGTCTCCTGTTGGAGACAGAGACAAAAGGTCATCAAGTGTTGATCGTGAATATGTGGGAGGGGAAGCTGGCAGAGATGCTGAGATAAAGGAGCCTAAAATGAGTTCTGCAGTTCAAGAAGATGATGGAAGGGAATCAAAGACAGAGAGAAGTAGTGATAGCAAATCAAGATCTGGAAATCACATAGATTATAAGCAACTGAAGGATGGTGCAGAAGAGGAAGTTATTCAAGATAAGCATTATGCTCAATCGGCTAGCAATAACAAACAGCACGATAACACTGCTCTACATCAGAGCAGAAAGAATCAAGATAGAGGGAAAGAAAAGGAAAGAACTCGAGCTGCAAGCAAAGGTGGTAGGGAGAATTCAAATCCTCATATGGAGGTTGATTCAATTGCAAGTGGTGATGATTTTGATAAAAGGAAAAAGCGAGATGTTGATGGGGGAGTCCGGAGCAGGAAAGNGAAAAGGGATCGTGAAGATGACCTGAATTCTTGGCAGAGGGGTAAGATGCGAGAAAGTGACATAAGCAGCAAAGATGACCATGTTCCTTCGAGAAAGCACTTGGATGATGGTGGTTCGAAAACTAGTTATGAACTGGATGATCACATCGGCAAGAGGAGGAAGGATGAAGAATACTTGAGAAGAAGCCGCTCAGAGAAGAATGGAGTCTCATATGGTCAAAGAGAACCAATCAGTCGCCTCAAGCGAGAACAGGGTGATAGGTTGGAGCATCAAAAGAGAGATGTCCAACATAAAAACAGAGATAATTTTGACGATCACAGTTCTCTCAGGCACAGAGATGATTTATATATGCCAAGGGATGGAAATGAGAGGTTGAGAGAGCGCGAGGACTTAGATAAATTAAAATTAATTCACGAGGATGGTTTATCAGCACGAGGAAGAGAGAGGCAGGTGTCTGTAAGGGGGCATAGAGGTTCAGAGGACCGATCATCGAGGATGAAGGATGAGTATAAAGCTTCTGACAAAGAGCATCTGACCAAAGATTCGACAAGGCATACTAAAGAGACAAAGAGAAAGGCACACCCTGGTGAAGACAGTTCTTCCCATCATAAGGGGCACGAAGATTTCTCTGCACGCACAGAAGACGTTGTTAACAATGATAAAAGACCAAGGCAGGAGAGGCCAAGTGCTAAAAGTGACAAGGTTATTGATTCTTTGGATGGCCAGCAATTGCAATACAGAAAAAATAAAGACTCTAGGCGAAAGATTAAAGAACCGCGAGACGGCCCAGAATCATCGAGGAGCAAGCAAGGGGAACAAAATGGGAGTTCAGAACTGACAGTATGCTCCATTAGCCAATGAATATATTTTGTTTAATCTCATCCAAGTTTTGCAAAACTTAACGTAGCATAGTTATCGTGAATAGAATATATCTTGTGAAGTTTTTTCCTTCATTGCCAAACTTACCTAAGATTTCACATAGTTTGGTAACTTTTGATCTGCTTCACGGTCAGCACTGTTTCTTTCATTCCTTTCAGGGCTCAAAAGGAACCAACGAAGCAAGAAATTTTAGGGGTGAGATCCCACAGCAGGCTAATGCCGGCAAAAGACCCAAGGAAAATGCTTCCTCTGGTGATGATGAGCTACATGATTCAAAGAGAGGACGTACAAAATTAGAGCGCTGGGCAAGCCACAAAGAGCGAGATGATTCCGTCCCTGCCAAGTCATCATCCATTTCCTCAAAACATCAAGAGAAGGAAAAATACACTAATGGCCGAGTTAGTGAACCTTCTCATTCTTCTATTGGGAAGAGCCAGGATGTAACTGAAGATAAGAGTAGTCATGACCTTGCAGATAACAAAGATGGAAGCGAGAAGGGACCAGGAAACCGGCACTTGGATACAGTTGAGAAACTCAAGAAACGCAGTGAAAGGTTTAAGCTTCCAATGCCCACGGAGAAAGACACCACAGGAGTAAAGAAATTGGAGTCTGGGATGCTACCCTCTGCAAAAATTGAAGGCCCTGCAGATTCAGAGGTGAGAGCAGAACGGCCAGCGAGGAGAAGAAAGTGGACGAGTAGCTGAGACTCATAAACTGGAGTTGATATAAAAAGCGAGGAACTGGCTCTCTTTGGCTTTGATTGAGGGATGGTTTGTTTATACATGTAGCTTACAATGCTTAGACAGATGACATGAGTCCCTCCCATCCCATCGAGTAGGTGTGGCCGTAATAAGATGGAGGATCCAAGTTCAATGGCGATTAGTTAGGAGATTAGGGAGAGAGTGTGTGTGTGAGGAGCTAAGTTGTGTAAGAAATAGAAAGGGAATACGCATAAAGATTACTCTCAGAGAATACTCTTGTAATAGTTGATGTAACTTATGTCGAAGATAATTTGTCTTTTAGTTTTGTTATCATAATTTAAAAAAAGACTTAAAAGTAACTATATTATCATACTGTTTTGTAAAACTGGCTTTGATAACTTGATTGCCGATTTCCTTGTCCATGCGCAAGAGTCTAATGTACGGAGGGACAGCCGCAAAAGTAGTCAAAACCGAACTGTCACTTGACTGAATCAGAACTTTTTAGGTTGCTTGCTTGCCGCGTGTGGAGATAGTTAGAGCATACTTGACTGCGTCTAGGATTCCTAAGCCTTTCTTTGCATCCAAATACGCAGCATTCTGTAAACAAACAAGACATCACTGGAGCTGCCTTGTGTAAATGAAGGAACATTTGTGAGTTAAAAAAGACTTGCCTCAACGTTTATAAAAACTTTGGTAATGAACTCCCCGGCGCAAGATACGACCATTGCCCAGTTCAATGTCTGATCTCGGGTCTTAAAGTCAACGAGAAGTACAAGTCTTTAGCTCTAGGGGATGTGATGTGGCACGTGATGAGTGCAAAGGCGTTGAAGGAAGTGAAGTCTTCTTCGTGTTCGGTACAGAGGAGGAAGTTGGTTTGTCGAGGAAGAAGATGGAGGAGGAGAAGGCAAAGCTAGGAGAGAAGAAAGGAGCCTCAAAGAAGAGTAAGAATGGTGTAACCGTCGTGGCTGATACAGGAGTAAAGAGTCAGATGGATGATGTGAATGCCAATGCCAATGGCAATGGGATTACAGTGAAGAAATCCAAGGCGGGCGATGCAGTGCCGGTTAATGCTACAAAGGAAGTGTATGCTTCTCTCTTTACTTCCTCCAAGAAGAAGTCTGCTTTCAGGGACACTTGTGTGTGGCTCCCTCTAGGCAGGAACTGATTTGCTATTTGATTGCTTCCTTTGTTCTCTAATCCCTTCAGACTGATATATACTTCATAATTTGGTCTATGGATTGACAGTATCATGTTTTGTTTTTTCTTTCGAAATTGGTATAACCATGTTTGTTTGCATCCACTGTGCTATAATAACTTGGAAAGTTTAGGATCACAGCTGCAATTTTATAACAAAGAGGGTATGTGTGAAGTTTACATCAATGCTTGGACAAAAACAGACAACAGATTTGCACAAGAAGTTCACATAAAGCCAATATTTCCCACATCTGTTGTTAACTCGTGAAAAAAAGTTTACTTATGGGCCTAGCCGCGCCTCTCTTTTAAGCACCTGTGTAGCATTGATGAAACAAGTTATTAAGTTTTTCCCCCAGAGCTTCTTGAAGAAAAGAGAATAAAATGTAGGCATTACCTCATCAGCAAACTTGATCAAAATGGTAGTGCGAGGACGTTGTTGTCCTTCGATGGGTACAAAATGAGCCGTTACCACAGCAGGAAACCCTGCGTTATCCAGAACTCCCTGCATAAGAGGGAAATGGTGGCTGCCTCAATTCTTCTCTTTCTTATATCATCTATTTAAAACCTTATTCATTAATATGCCCAAAGAGAGCACTTACCTTCACTATACCAGCAACAAACGCCCCACAGTTGAATGTTCCCATGTCTTTTGGGATGGAAATGAACCTACACTTTCACATTTGTTATCAGTAACAATTGCTTTCACCTCGGTTGTTTATGGAAAGAATCAAAACCTGTTGACGAGAAGCTCCTTTTCACTGATCATGTACTCATCTTCATGTTCTGTTCCTTTCTCAAGTGAATCAGCAACCTGTGTGGCATGTTTGTTAAGGGCGAGTCAGGATACGGAAACAAGCATGCTGGTGAATTTCCGCACAAAGTCTCAACTAATTCAAGTTGAAATCACCCACTCACCTTTCCAAACAACACCTTCCACACAGTGCTGTGGACGAAAGATAGAATTCCCAGTAACCGTGTCTCTCTACGGTTTCCCTGAAACAAATGAGACAAATATATCCATGCTCGTGACAGAATTTCTCCATTACGGTTCCATTCGGTCTTTCAGGCAATGCATACAAGCAAAACTCGGATTATCAGATGCTTTTAAGCTAACACACAAACATACCTTCTCCCTGTTGCAAAGAAGCTCAAGAACTCGAGCTCCAACAGCATAACCAGCATCCTCTAATCTGAGAGTCATTATTATCAAGAAGAAAAACCACATCGTTTTTTTGGGATGGAATGTGAATGATTCAGACAAAGAAAACAAAATGCTTACCTTCTTTCAAGTTCAGCAATATTGTCAACCTGGGTTTGATTGTACTGAACAAGCTCCGAGAATAAGAAAGCAAATGCGCTTAAGCTCACCTGCAACACACGCTTGATTTCAAACAGATGCTCGGAATTCAAATGATCACGGCAAAGAGATCAAAGAAGAAGATCGAAAGAGAAGAGAAATTCGAATCGAATCCCTGAACAAGTATTAGATCCGGATCTAAATCGAAAGAATGTTCTCAGATTACATACTCTCTTCAGTGTCAAAGATCGATATTCTTCTATGGAAGAGAGAAGTAGATCTATGGAGCGAGAAATACCTCTTGTTTGCCTTTGCTGAGAGGCTTTTCGAGCACATTGGAGTACAGCTTCATCTTCCCAACTCCGATCATCTTCTCTTCTCTATTACCGCAGGTTTTGAGGTGGGGATGAGCTACCCAGAACCCTACACAGAATCTTCTTTAGTTTTTCCGGGAAAAAAAAATGATTTTCTGGGAAAAGAATCTGGAGATGAATGAGCAAAGAGTTTTTTTTTCTAAACTTTTTTTAATATATTAATGTTAATTTGGGCAGCAAGCGTTCAAAATATATATGTTAGGCCCTTAGGGAAGGGGCCGAGACTTGAGAAGAATCCTCTTCTTAGCTTCCGTTTCTCTTACTCGTTCTTCGTTCGAATCGGCCGTTCTTCTTCTAATCTATCACTCCCATGGACGAAGACGATGAGTTCGGCGATCTTTATTCCGACGTCCTCCAGCCTTTTCAACCTCCGGCTCTGCCTCCGCCCCCTCACCGTTCAATCGACCTCAATCTCCGATCCCATGATCAAGAGGCGGCCGAATCTAATTCAGCTTCTATCTCTAGGGTTTCTCACAACGATGCCTCCAAATTATCAGTCAGTCTCTCTCAGGACGCGACTCGCCAAGCAATTGGCGATGGTGGCGGCGACGACAAGGACATGAACTTTGATATTGAAGAACCCGATGCCGATTCTACACCTGCGATTCCTGGTCTTTTCGTGGCGGCGGTTTCGGAAGCTGGAGCGATTCCTGGGTTGGCCACAGATCCAGGTGTTCCGAAAGGCGCGGCTGTAATTGAGCAGGTTGGCGACGGAGGATACAGAGGTCAAGGAGAAGGAGAAGGAGATGATTGGGATAGCGACAGTGAAGACGATTTGCAGATAGTGTTGAATGATAATAGTCGCAACGTTATGACCGGAGCTGACAGAAGATCAAGGATGGGTGATAACGAAGACGATGATGAAGAACCACTTGTCATAGTGGCCGACGCCGACTCAAATCAACCTATGGAGGAGCAGCTTTGGGGAGAAGATGGTCTACAAGCGGTGGATGGAGACGGCAAAGATGGAGGAGAGGCCGGGAAAGGAAGTGGACCAGGAGGTGCTGCTGGTCCGCCCAAAACTGGATATAGCAGTCATGGGTATCATACGTTTCACTCTCAGTTCAAGGTCAGTGTCAATGCAACATTGTTGTCACTGGTTAGATTACTTTGTGGCCGAGTTTCTTGTCGTGGCCCCGTTTTAGTTTTCATAGATTCTGATTGCATATCCCCTTTGTACTTGTACCTTAACCTGAATACAAATGCAGATTTTGACTACCTTATATTGCTGCTTCGTTTTTTTTCCTAACCATATGCGTTTTGCTAAGTAAAACTAAGAACTTGAAAGGGAGATAAGAATCTAAGCACTTTCTTCTCTTGTATATCGCAATCCCATGCCGCCACCTACGCTGTCCTGGAGTTGTTGTAAAATCTAACTTTAGCAATTGAAGAAGAGAACTATAAGAAGAATAGCAATCTCTTGGGACCCTAACTAACTCAATGAGGCCAACATCTCGTCAAAAATTTCATATTTTCGTTCGTATTAGTGATACCAAAGTTACAAGAGCATTCACGCTGATGCAAAATAAGGGTGGTATTGATCTACTTTACATAATTATCTTTCTCTTGCAGTATGTAAGACCTGGGGCAGCCCCCGTCCCTGGAGGCGCTGTTGGAACCTCATCGGGTCAAGTTCGTCCACCTGCCAACCTTGGTCCTATGGCTGGTCGTGGGAGGGGAGATTGGCGTCCACCGGGAATGAGGAATGCTTCTGCTGCACAGAAAGGCTTTCACCAGCAATGGGGTAGCAATACAGCTGGGCGGGGACTGGACTTTACTCTTCCCTCTCACAAGTAACTCTTTATCTCTTTGGAACTGTGGAGATTTCAGTAGTTTAAGGCTCATGGAATTGCATACGCATATCAATCTTCTTACTTATTTTTCTTCTAACAGTTGATTGCAAGTACCAAGTTTTGATTAGTATAGTGTATAGATCTTTGCTTCTTCTATTTGATGTCTGTTCTTACATCTGTTTAGGACTGTATTTGAGGTTGACATAGAGACTTTTGAAGAAAAGCCGTGGAGATATCAAGGAATTGATATCACAGACTACTTCAACTTTGGACTGAATGAGGAGAGCTGGAAAGAATATTGCCAACAGCTGGTAATTAGTAACTTTGCTTCATATCTTTATTTTAGCGAATAAAGAGTACTAAGACAAACTTTTTACTTAATTTCCTACAGGATCAACACCGTATTCAGACCTCGATGCAAAGCAGAATACGTGTTTATGAAAGCGGTAGAACAGATCAGGTAAAGTTGATATTGGCTTATAGGAGCGGATTATTCTGTGCAGGCAGATAATATTTTGTCAACAACATCAGATACAAAAGGGTTACAATCCATTCCTAATCATTCTCTTGTGCAATTATAGGGTTATGATCCAGATCTGCCCCCGGAGTTAGCTGCAGCAACAGGCGCACAAGGTGCTGCTGTTGATTCTTCAACTTTAGTGAAGCCAGACAATACTCAAGGTGATTCAGCTAATGTACCAGCTCAGGTGCGACCTTCACTAGTATGTTTCCTCCTGCCTTCGCTCTCAATTCAAAAGAACCATTTTCAATTTGTGGCTTTACATTTTCTCGTTAGTTTTTCTTAAAGCTCGAAAGTACTTTTTGAATTTGTTTCTCTCAGCCCCCTGGAAGACCAATACCTGTGGAGAGTGGATCTGGTGACCGTCTGCCATCCGCTGATACACGTGCTCCTCGAATGCGTGATCTAGATGCTATCATTGAGGTTGAACATGTCTTAGATCTTTCTTGCTTTTGGCTTTAATGGTGAGGCATCTTTGCATGCTGTATATATATTGCTACTAACTGACATTGATTTTGTTGCCAGATTGTATGTCAGGATTCGCAGGAAGATGAGCCTTCAGGTGAAAATGGCGCAGAACAAGCTGATAGCAGCCTTCCTGGAGAAAATGTCCCAATTGAGCCTGGTTATATTAACAGCAAGAGACCACTCACTGAATCTGCTGAACAAAGTCCTGCTCAGGATGAGCCACATAAAAGGATTCTTAGTAAGCAAGGCGATGAGATCTCTAGAAGTACGGATAGTGGCCAGAGTTTCCGTTCACCGTCTCCTGTTGGAGACAGAGACAAAAGGTCATCCAGTGTTGATCGTGAATATGTGGGAGGGGAAGCTGGCAGAGATGCTGAGATAAAGGAGCCTAAAATGAGTTGTGCAGTTCAAGAAGATGATGGAGGGGAATCAAAGACAGAGAGAAGTACTGATAGCAAATCAAGATCTGGAAGTCGCAAAGATTATGAGCAACTGAAGGATGGTGCAGAAGAGGAAGTTATTCAAGATAAGCATTATGCTCAATCGGCTAGCAATAACAAACAGCACGATAACACTGCTCCACATCAGAGCAGAAAGAATCAAGATAGAGGGAAAGAAATGGAAAGAACTCGAGCTGCAAGCAAAGGTGGTAGGGAGAATTCAAATCCTCATATGGAGGTTGATTCAATTGCAAGTGGTGATGATTTTGATAAAAGGAAAAAGCGAGATGTTGATGGGGGAGTCCGGAGCAGGAAAGAGGATGACCCATACAGTAGACGAGGTAGGGATGAAGGGTCTAGAAAAAGGGATCGTGAAGATGACCTGGGTTCTAGGCAGAGGGGTAAGATGCGAGAAAGTGACATACGCAGCAAAGATGACCATGTTCCTTCGAGAAAGCACTTGGATGATGGTGGTTCGAGAACTAGTTATGAACTAGATGATCACAGCGGCAAGAGGAGGAAGGATGAAGAATACTTGAGAAGAAGCCGCCCAGAGAAGAATGAAATCTCATATGGTCAAAGAGAATCAATCAGTCGCCTCAAGCGAGAACAAGGTGATAGGTTGGAGCATCTAAAGAGAGATGTCCAACAGAAAAACAGAGATAATTTTGACGATCACAGTTCTCTCAGGCATAGAGATGATTTCTATATGCCGAGAGATGGAAATGAGAGGTTGAGAGAGCGCGAGGACTTGGATAAGTTGAAATTAATTCACGAGGATGGTTTATCAGCACGAGGAAGAGAGAGACAGGTGTCTGTAAGGGGGCATAGAGGTTCAGAGGACCGATCATCTAGGATGAAGGATGAGTATAAAGCTTCTGACAAAGAGCATCTGACCAAAGATTCAACAAGGAATACTAAAGAGACGAAGAGAAGGGCACGCCCTGGTGAAGAAAGTTCTTCCCATCATAGGGGGCACGAAGATTTCTCTGCACGCATAGACGACGTTGTTAAAAATGATAAAAAACTAAGGCAGGAGAGGACAGGTGCTAAAAGTGACAAGGTTATTGATTCTTTGGATTGCCAGAGATTGCAATACAGAAAACATAAAGAGTCTAGACGAAGGATTAAAGAACAGCAAGAGGGCACAGAATCATTGAGGAGCAAGCAAGGGGAACAAAATGGCAGTTCCGAACTGACAGTATGCTACACTAGCCAATGAATATATTTTCTCTAATCTTATACAAATTTTGCAAAACTTAACTTAGCATAGTTATCATGAATGGAAAATATAACTTGTGAAGTTTTTTTGCTCTGTTTTCAAGCTTACATCAGATTTTGCATGGTTTGGTCACTTTTGATCTGCTTCACGGTCAGTACTGTTTCTTTTATTCCTTTCAGGGCTCAAAAGGAACCAATGAAGTAAGAAATTTTAGAAGTGAGAACCCACAGCAGGCTAGTGCCACCAGAAGACACAAGGAAAATGCTTCCTCTGGTGATGATGAGCTACACGATTCAAAGAGAGGACGTACGAAATTAGAGCGCTGGGCAAGCCACAAAGAGCAAGATGATGCTGTCCCTGCCAAGTCATCATCCATTTCCTCAAAACTTCATAAGAAGGAAAAATGCACTAATGGCCGAGCTAGTGAACCTTCTCATTCTTCTACTGGGGAGAGCCGGGATGTAACTGAAGACAAAAGTAGCCATGACCTTGCAGATAACAAAGATGGAAGTGAGAAGGGACCAGGAGACAGGCACTTGGAAACAGTCGAGAAACTGAAGAAACGCAGTGAAAGGTTTAAGCTTCCAATGCCCACAGCCACGGAGAAAGACACCACGGGAGTGAAGAAAACGGAGTCCGAGACACTACACTCTGCAAAAATTGAAGTCCCTATGGATTCAGAGGTGAGAGCAGAGCGACCAGCGAGGAGAAGAAAGTGGACGAGCTGAGAGTCATAAGCTGGAGTTGATATAAAGAGCGAGGAACTGGCTCTCTTTGGCTTTGGTTGAGGGACAGTTTGATTCTACATGTAGCTTACAATGCTCAGACAGATGACATGAGACCCTCCCATCCCTTCGAGTAGCTGTGGCCGTAATAAGATGGAGGATCCAAGGTCAAAGGCGATTAGTTAGGAGATTAGGGGGAGAGAGAGAGAGGGAGAGAGAGAGAAAGTTGTGTAAGAAATAGAAAGGGAATACGGATAAGGATTACTCTGAGAGAATACTCTTGTAGTAGTTGATGTAACTTTTGTCAAAGATAATCTGTCTTTTAGTTTTTTCTCATACTTCAAAAAAATATTTAAAGGAACTATATTATTATACTGTACTTATTTTGAATTGCAAGTGTTTTCTAAAACTGGCTTTGATAACTTGATCATTGGTGTTTGCCTTTTTTGCAGGTCTACTATGCTGAGAGAGGAACGACTATGAAACCAGAGACTGTGCGGTGGAGCAGGTTCGTAATTAGAATATGAGCAATAAATCAAGATTCAAAATCTCTACAGAAATCAAACATTCCTATGAAAACAAAGAAAATTTCTTTAGAGCTTTGATCTATAACATATCACTGTTTGCTACATATGTTTAGCTCAAATTGTGTCAGTTTGGAAAGGACGCTGAGGGCGAACGTGTTACATCTCATGAAGCTATATTGTGTGATCAATCTTTATTAGGCACCACAGAGGAGTCCCAAGACTAGCATTGCAAACAAGGAACGACCGAGATTAACAGTCGTGGCCATGGACCCTGAACGTGGGGGGCCCTGTGGCTGAGCTTCTCCAGATGTATTGGAGGAGCCCATTTTTGCAACTGGAGGCAGAGGCGGATCAATCACATCTTTGACGTCAAGAGGCGGGCTTGGGGCACTAGCTGGTGGCTGTGCTTCCTTGGCTGCGACGGAGAGTAGAGCGCCAGCCTCTGCGGGTAAGATGGCATAGGGCTGGTCTTTGTTCAAATCTGAGCATGGACTCCCTGTATTTGTATCATATAGAAATTATCAACCTTATCTTGATTATGTGTATATTGTTCTTTCATGATATTGTATAGGTTTTAAACTTACTCAAGTATCTGGCAGCGGTGGCAGGGAACTCCGTGATGACTCCATCAACTCCACTCCCTGCAATGAATGTGGCAAGCTCTATCGTAGGATCAGCGAAGTAGTCAAAAGCTATGGAGATGAACTCGTTCCTTAGCACCGAGACGTAAACAGATATATTTCCCTTGTGCATTTCCTCCACCACCTTAGTTTTTCCTGTAGCAAAGCTTTCGGAAATGGTGAATAAGGAACCCCTCTTGAGGTTGACTGCATCTGCGTGCTTCTTGATTTCGTCAACAGAGGGCTTGGGAGCATCTCCGATTTCCTTTTCAATGCTCAAGACTCTAGTGTACGGAGGGACAGCTTCAAAACTGGCCAAAACCGAACTGTCACTTGACTGAATTAAAACTTTTTGGGTTGCTTGCTTGTCGAGTGTGGAATTAGTCAGAGCAGACTTGACTACGTCCACTACTCCTAAGCCTTTCTTTGCGGCCAAATAAGCAGCATTCTGTCAACAAACAAGACATTACGTGAACTGCCTTGCGTAAATGAAGGAACATTTTTGAGTTAAAAAAGAGGCTTGCCTCAACGTTTATTAGAACTCCGGTGACTGCCTTTGCTTTGCTGAACTCAAGGAAGTCAGTTAGAGTCATGAACTTCCCGGCATTCTTGTTTGCTGGATTTCTCTGGAAGCCCCCGGAAGTCAAGAAGGGGCTCTCAATTTGAGCTGCAGACAAAAGACATCCCATCCTCAGTAATTTAGTTTCAGAAACCTTTAGTTAAGAAATCAGTTTCTTACGCTTCAGAGACTGGATCTCGGCCCATGTGAGATCAAAAGAGAAAACGCCGTTGGTAGGCTGGATCTCAGGAACGCTGGTGGCTCGGGACATGAAAGTGGTCATGGCGGTGGTGCTTGCTGTTAGGTCTGCAGAGTCGTGGCAGAAAGCCATTCCATCTTTGGACATTTGGATAGAACAGTCAATAACATCTGCTCCATCGTCAACCGCTTTTTGATAAGCCAGATCGGTACAGCCTGGATAATCTCCACTTGCTCCATTGTGAGATATGACCAACGCATGCCCTGCTTTTGGGAGATTGTCCTTTTGGTGAGCAAAGCAAGCTACAGGAACGCAGACACATACGGCATTAGCTTTTTCCTTTTAATCAATCTATGAGGATGTATCTATGAGTAGCGTAGATAGCAAAGTCATCTTACTGATGGCTTGTGATGCTGTTGGCGGGAAATCAGTGATGACGCCATCAACAGAGAACTGGCCGTTGTCCACAAACTGGAGATACTCAGTGGAGGGATCAAAGCTGTAGTTGTAGCTGGTACGTATGTCATTTGCAAATCCAGAAGCGTAGACCTCTAGACCGGCTTTGTGAGCATCAGACACAATGGTGGATGCTGGCTTAAGGTACTTAGCTGTGTCAAGGGGCCAAATATAGTCTTTGGGAACAAGAATGCCTGCAGCGAAGGCCTTGATGGCTGCGAGGTTCTGCTGAATCTCACTATACTTCTTGTTGGTGGTGGGCTCAATTGCCTCAGGGTCTTTGAACTCGAAGATGAGCTTTGTTTTTGCTCTCCCTGCGTCCATCCCAATACTCTTCAAAAACCCGATCTCCGGAGATGAGATGAAACTAATGCCACGGAATCGCAAGCTTTTCAGGTACTCAGCTGCGCTCAGCTTATGTTCCATATAGAACATGTCGTACTACAAATTTGTATTTGTTTGTTTATGTCAGTAACAAGATCCGGCCGTAGGTTGGTTAATCATATTCACAAAGATAGGGAGAAGAGAAACCTGAACGTTCAACCAAAACTTAGGAGGCTTGGTTCCAAGGACGTCCTCCACGGCGGAAACTGGCATTTGACCGTCAAAGATGCTAGGCCGAGAGAAAATGTTCTGGACCACTGCTCGATAAATCCAAAAACATGACAATATGTGGTGGGTGGTGTAAAGCATTGAACAATGAAGAGAAGAAGAAACTAAAAGAGAAGAGGAGTTACATGAGACATTAGAGAAGATGGTGTCAGAAAGGTAGTTGAGGACAAACCATCCCTTGAGGTCTTGACCATTGACCTTGTAGGTCTTCTGGGCTTTGGGGAAGAGCGTGGGGATGGTGGTTTCATTATCAAGCCTAATATCAGACAAGCAAAGGCCAACACCATCCTTTGTTAACTGAAGGTTACACAACATTGTGAGGCCAGGTGAGCTGGTGCTAATGGCCATCTCATTTGCAGGGGCGCTCGACTCAGGGAAAAGACCCGAGAAACCACCCCTAGCCACGACCGCAGGCTCTAGTCCTGAGATATACATTATACATGTTCTTATGTGAAAAATGGACATATGTTCATATATACATATCAACAATAATCAGAAACATGTTAGGATACCGTTAAGAGTGAGCCATTTCTTGGTAGGAACCGAAGTTTTAGGAGCAGCCACACAAGAATGTAAGAGAAAAGAGAAAAATATTAAAAGCTTGAGCATCTTTGTTTTTGATTTGGTTCTGCAATTGAAAAAAAAAGAAGAAGCAATGTTAGATATACAATTTTTTTTACGTTTTAAGAAAGAAAAAGTGAAAGAAATCTCACAGTGAAAAAAGAAGAACATTAATTGAATCCCTTCCTGTGCTTGTGTTTCCTCGTTTATGTTTTTGTTGTTGTTCTGACAAGGAAAAAGAAGCCAAGGGGGAAAGATTGGTCAAACAAAAGGTTAATTAATTATGGTTAAAAAAGTAACATTTCTTTCATTCTGCTATTTATGACCATTTACTACTCTATTTTTATCTCTTCTTTTCCCCTCCATTCACTTCTTAACCGCTTTTCTTCTTCTTTTATTTCCTTTTAATTTTCTACAATGTTCTCTCTTTGCATAAAATTAAATTTTGAAAACGTTGACATTTGGACTATATTAGTTTTCAGTTAAATGCAGCATCGTTACTTATTACTCTTGTCCCTATTAAAATATAAATTGAATATTGTTTGACTAGGTGTAGTATTTTATAATTGGCTGAATGGATTTGAACCTTTTTGTTGTTTAGCTACTTTTTTCGTTTTCATTAACTTACTTTATTACATAGTCTCTAAGAGAAAAGGCCATCTTTAACAAAGAAATTCTTAATGGGTTTCTTAACAATTTTTTA